>JAVJGG010000017.1:3551088-3584374 GCA_035590195.1 Aviceda cuculoides
CCTCCAGCTTTCTCACCGGCTGGGCTTGAGAAGCTGAAAAGTCCTTGATTTTAGACTAAACACTACTGAGCAACAACCGAAAACATCAGGGTGTTATCAACATTCTTCCGTACTGAACTCAAAACACAGCACCCTACCAGCTACTAGGAAGACAATTAACTCTGTCCCAGCTGAAACCAGGACATAAGCCTTTGCAGGAATAGATGCAGGCTACTTAAAAACAACATATAGAGAGATAAAGAGAGAAAAGACATAAAACCTGTTTGGCTCTAAAACAGCAATCATCTTATTTGCCAAAATCACATGTAATGGACCATTAATTCTCTGTTGCACATCCTGTGTTTGAAGAGTCTTACCTTATAAAGATGTCAGGACTAATGCCATTGAAGGAATTTCCTCTGAGAAACACATCCATTTTTGGAGAAATGTGTATTTTATCCATGGTAACTAATATGTATAGCCTGCTATTTATGAATAATTATAAATAATACTCTGTGCTGATGTTGTGTTTTTGTGTTGCTATCTTCCAGATGGGAGTTGCTGTCGTGGATTCATCAGTTGCAGGACTGGGTGGTTGTCCCTATGCAAGAGGTGCTACTGGAAATGTAGCCACAGAGGATGTGATATACATGCTAAATGGTTTGGGTATCAATACAGTAAGATATTTTTACTTTCTACTTAAGAATTTAAGGAAAACAAAAATATTTTTCTAGAAAAGATACGATACATACCTGACAATTACTTGTGCTGTACAATAAAATATTGTGAGCAAATAGTAGTTTTTGCAAACTCGGTGCTTTAACATGGCTTGACACAACACGAATGATGTTGTCTTCACTAGCGATTTAGAGTTGAACTCACTTGCGTATTAGACAGAAATTTGAATAACCACCCTTTCCCTACCTGGAGCTATGAGGAGCTCAGTAGCAACTGCTTTGAATCATTGCTCTGCCTCAGTAACCACAAAAAAAATCACTACTATAGACATTGCCCCAGAAGGCTGATCAGCTCTACAGTGGAAAGACTGAGGGGACCTCAGCTTTTTTCACAGAGCTTTGGATTTGGTTCATAGTGTTTATTAATATTTTGTCAATGTTTTTGGCTTCAAAGTAGAAAAAAATGGTGGTGTTTGGAGACCAAGCAGAGGACGATGCTATTTCTCAGATATCCACTTAATATATTTCTAAATTGTACAAAGTCTGTTACTGGCTAGCAGGCTTCAGAGTAATTTTTATTTCCATCTGTGTTCTTGGAGGAGAGAGGAAAACAGCTTATCCACACTGAGCTGCACTTTAATGAACCTTTCCGGTGAGCATCCAGACTTGAAGAGCACACATTCAGTATCCCTGGCTTGCTTGACATGTTAATTATTCTGTATTCCTGGGAATCAAGTAATGCTGCCTTCTTCAAAGAATGTGCTTTTTGGTCTTCCTGTTGGTCATCATTGTTGTGGAAATGTGGCATAATGAGTTTGGTCTAACTCAAGCAATACAATGACTTTACCTTTAACTTAGACATAGACTTTGAGAGTCAAGCTCAAAGGACAACATATAAAGAGCTGCCAAAACTGCAACATGTGTGGTTTGTATTTAAACTACTGCAGAAAGAAATTGAAAGGCCTGATGTCTGAAATACACTGATCTGAGTTACTAGGGAGCTTATTACTTGTCTCTCGGTTGCAGTGCAGTGTGGCACACATGCTGGTGGAGTTCCTTGACATAAAAGGATCATGGAACTTGTGTCTGAATTGTACATACCCTAAGCACTGTTACATCATATTCAGTACCTTACAGAGTTCACTGTAATGTTCACCTGGTTTCATGTGCTTCTTAGAGTGGTCTGGATAGATGTCAGATACCTGTTTAGAAAAGGTTTAATCTGAGTGTCCATTGTACAAGTGGACTCCATTTTGAACTGTTCATACGTGCTTTGGGATAGCTTTTTTCAGGAAGTGTTTATTCTTTTGAAACGACACAGTCCTTTGGAATAAGGAGTAGAAATCATGCATTCCACTTTACGTTGCTGCGCACCTTAGACTTAGGCTTTCCATGTAGTCTTTCCTTGGCCAAAATACACATTGACTTTTCCAGCTAACTCATAGCAAAAGGAATCAATTAAATGAAAATAGTCTGATTAAATGGAATATACCTTTTTCCAGGCTTTCTGGTAAGATTTATTAATCTTTTAATGATCAGTTGTCCAAGCAGGAATCTAGCTTGTCCTAAAGGTTGATACCAAATCCCATGGAGGTAAGGATCTCACCATCAAATGTTTAATTCTCCCTTTTTAAAATATGCAATAGCAAAACACAAGACTTTTCTCCTTGACCCTTTTCTGGCCCATTAAGAAAAGAGTAGTTTACTGGATGAGAGACATGGACCCTCAAAATTACTACCTTAATATATAAGCTTTGGTCTTTGCAGTGCTCGTTGGTTTTGGTACCATGGCTAATTCTGTAAAATCATTATTGCAAAAATCTATTAATATGTCCCTTTTTGTATAATGGCACAAAATGAAATTATAATTACTAATGCTGTCCATTTGCAAGGAGTGCTTTCTCATGTTCCTCTAAGCTATGCACTAAAGCTTTCATTTTGTTGACTGAAGTCACTTAAAATGTCAACCAAAGGATGGACAGTTTTTAAGTGTACATTATTGAGTTCAAATCGACTAGATACATCAAAATAATGATTGGTGATTGTTCTATACTGTTCTTCAGAACACATAACCAAGAAGTGATGCGTGAATTGAATCTCTAGTAGGATAAATGTGAAGTAATTTTCTAGCAGAGCCCATCTACAAAGAGATTTATTGGTTGTACCATGGTAATGGATAGATAATTATGTCATAGATCATTAATGCTTATGAAACTTTGTAGGGAGACATGTACTTTCTATAAAAACAGTTTCTATATGGTTCCTGTGTAATTACAGTAATAGTACTTGTGCTTATGATGCCTTCAAAGTGCTTGGCAAACAATAAGCCTTTCTGAGAAGCAGCTAAGTACTGTTAGCCTCACATTACTGACACCGAAACCAAAGTTCACAGAGATAATAGACTTGGTATTTATGAATGCTGAATGAGAACTGATTAATTGAAGTCAATGAGAGTTAAAGGACTGCCTTCTGACAGAAGCTTTTCTGACAAAAGGCACTTACCCAAGTTCATAGAGACCATTGGAGGTACTTGTCTTTGTGTTTCATGGTTTCATTCCTTGGTGTCAAGGAATAATTCTGGATATACAGAGTGTTTACCAAGTACACTTCTCAGAAGACATACTATTTTGACTCAACAACCTTACAAACACCTGTCACTACTTTTTTCCCATCCCCATGTGTGAGCCATGTTTGTGAATGCTGGGTTGTACCTTCATGGTAATCCTCTTTGGTGCACAACACTTATATAAGACAGACAATTTAAAAGGCAGAGATGCTTGTATTCCATTTAATGAATGTGAACTGTGAACATATGTTTCTTATCAACACATATCACATTATGCAGTGTTACAGTGCTGAAAATGTGAATTTTATGTAGTTTGGGGTTTTTATTTTGCCATCTTCCATAATCTAATTACCAAGTATGTCTATGGCAGTATGTTTCTTGTTTCTTCCTAGTAAAAAAGCACAGATGCTCTAAAAATTCTTTATATTACATTATGTGCAATAGCACTCTACAAACTAAACCTAAGTAATGACCAATAAGCAGAATAAGCTGAAATCACCCTTGTTATAACTATTAAAACAAGACAGTTATAAAAGGATGTCTTTCAACAATATGTTTTAAATAATGCTAAATATTAGAGCTGATTAGAAACTTTGAAGCATTTTTTTTTCAAATTAAAAATGTTTTTGATTACATTTCCATGAAGCAATTTCTATTCTCATTAAGATTTTCAGCCAATTCCAAGAATGAAAAAGGCAACACTTACCATAGAACATGGAAATAAGTGCTAGATCCAGTTAAAGGATTAATCATCTAAATCAGCTCTTGGTCTGAACTTTAATGCATAAATCTGTAAGTGTTATGAAAGTGTATTTCTGGTGCAATACATCTTGTATTCTTTAATGTTGAGTGACACACTTCTCCCAGTTTTATGTGACTGCTCAGTGTTTTGGTAGTTCAAAGTCTCCTTTCACATCCCTTCCCCAGGAACTTTACTGGCTTCTAAATTTCAACTCTGGAGCAAGTAATTACATCACTTATATGATCTAACTCTCAACCTTTTACTATCTGTGAGTAATCCAGGAGACTAATATTGAAATATTTTTTTCCTCTTTAATCAGTGATCTGATTCCATTTTAGCAATCAAGCAGTACTGATATGTATCTTATGTTAGTTAAAAAACAGTTGCTTGCTCAAGGAATGTTTTTTTAGCAGATCAAACATCTGAGCTGCAATTTTTTGCTCAGTTGTGCTAGCAATGTAGATTGTAATTTTGCATTGAAAGGAACTTCGTCAAGAAGCAGATTATGTTTATTCAAGACATTGCAGGATCCTGTTTCTCACTGAACTCAGATGCCAGTACAAGTGTGTTTCCTCCATTTTCCTGAGCTGCAAATGGGATACTTATAGGCATGAAGTTTCTTAGTGTTGGGTGATAACTACAGCACATATGTAGACACTATATTTTTCTTCCATCTTCTTCTAGTTGTTATTCCAGTTCTTTATTAGAGATTATTTTGAGTTTGAAAGACATTACTGAAGTATTTGGTCTACTGCTGTTAGGATAAGAAATCACTCTCAAAGCAGTAGAACCCACCAAACAACTGGAAGCTGTGACTATCGTGTAAGTCACTGTAACTCTACTAATATCCATTACCAACCTATGACATGAGTCAGGCCCTTTGTTTGCAAAAATTAGACACTGGAGCAAAAAAACTTTGGAGTTTAAGCATTTTAAACATGTGCATTTATTATTCTTAACATTTTTCACTTCTTTTTTTAGGGAGTGAATCTTTATACAGTGATGGAAGCTGGAAACTTCATCTGTACAGCTTTGAACAAGAAAACAAACTCAAAGGTTGCACAAGCTTCCTTCAATACTGGAACTATCAATTAAATGGAATTTTTTTGCAGCTTAATTACATTTGTCATCTGCCTTGACCAAGGACATTTATATCAAGAAAACAAATACAAGAAAACCATTTCAGCAAAGAACCAAAATAGAACGCATATATAACTTTTTGTTATGGGAAGAGTTATTGTACTGTACTGTCTTGTAAAGAATTGTCTGATTTGTAAGTAAGAAATAAATGACTAGTACAGAACCCTGTGCTTTGTACTTCTACAGATGAGGAAAATGTGTAAACACTAGGACATGTTACCATGTTGTGAATCAAATTTTAGTTTTTTTCAGGAAAACTGGATAGAAGCAGCAAATATGTAGTTAATTTTTAATCAAGATGACTTTTAGAACAGTACAAATATTTGCAGTAGTTTAGGAGATCCCACACTGTGTGTGGCCATTCTGTTATGTGTTTTATTTATCTGAGTCTTTACTTTGCATTTGTCAAGTCAGTTGTGTTATGAACATGGAGCCAAATCTGAATTCACCATAAGAATTTTTTAGCAATAGCACTTTTTAATTTCTGTTTTGTTTAACATCTGTTAAGTTATGGATGACTTTATCTTGTTCCAAAACTTTGTGGTGAATGGCAGTCTGCCAGATCCTCCAAATCTAATGTAAATTTCCTTATTTGTTACATATGTTAAATTTGTTGTAGTTGCTTTTTTTTCTCAACTGTATTAAAACCTAATTATATGAAGCAATTAAAAATTGGCAAGGTTTTCAACCATCATTCAGGGTGGTAGTAGTGTAGAAGGGGCTAAATTCTTGTCCACAGTCTCCTCGAACAATTTGATTTTTTGTTCTACAGTCTATGAACTGACATTCTCACTTAGAAGTCACAAGTTTTTGAGGATAATAATATTCTGCTGGACTAGCTTACACGAAGGGAACTACTTAAACCTTTTCTCTGTGCTCTACTGATAGTAATACTGTTCTTTTAAATGTCTTAGTTCAGCAAGATGCCAGTGAACTGCACTGTCATTTTTAGATCAATAATGGACAAATTCAAAGAAGAGCCTTATCCTATCTACAAACTGTTCAAATCTGCCATGAAAATATTGTCATTTTTTCAGTCTGAAACATCGGTACTGTTATTGGTTGGTTGTGTGGGATCCTTCTGTAATTCTCTGTATACTTAACCTTGATCTATATTTTTTCTGAACATAGCCTGTTAACATGAAAATCTAAAACCCTGGACTATGATCTTTTTCCATATTCTCCATTTTCCTCCAAAATATGAAAGGTTGGGAAAAGGTAAGATGAAAGAAAGTGAAAGATAATATATAAAGAAGGAAAAGGCTGAATCATTTTTGTCTGGAACTTAACTCTGCCAAGTTACAGCTGAGTCTCAGTTTGCCTTTGAAATTCTGAAGTGAAATTTTTCTGACATCATTTAGCCGGTATTTTAGTTTAGAATTGTCGGAGCTTAAGAAAGTAAAACTTTGCATGCCAGGTATCTCAAAGCTATAAATTGATATAAAACCTCTATCTTGTTTATGCCATAATGATAGTCAAAACTAATATAAACTACATTGTTTCACTCTTCTCATGGTGTCAAAGAATACGCAAAGAAATGCATTCAGGTGAGGAGGAAATATCTTGCCTATCAATCCAAAATACTAAATTGTGCTCCTCACTGTGGTATCGACTTTCAAGTACTCCTAAAGATGTGAACACCCTGATTTGCTTGGCCTGCTCTGGATACATAGTTGGATCACCACAGAAAATGCTCTGTCCTCATTTTCCCATGTTTCAGCTGGGGCTTTGTTATTTAGCAGCCACTGTGGCTCATATGTGAAAACACGAACTTTAATAAAAACGGTTCTTGAACCATTCACAGATTTACAAATTCTGTAATGGATTATATCCAATGAAGAAGTGAGGAATCTGCAGCAATACTTAGGCTGTACTTAGTTTTATGGTTAGTAGTTAAGCCTAAACAAGGTACCCGAATTGACATCCTAAAGACTCCCTAATTCAGGTGCTATTTACCCCTGAAGGTGACTCGCCACACTGTAATATTTTCCTGTTTAACAATAAAATTTCCTCTATAGTTTGCTTCTGTGCAGGCACAGAGTTAGCTCTTTTGAGCTAAAGTATGCAATTCTCATGTTGGGCCTGATGAATTTCCTTCTACCCAAAATCCTGCGAGCATGTTTAAGCAACATGAGCGAGATGGAGATTCTCAAAGAATGAGAGTGAAGTCACCCCTTGAAAAAAAAGTAGTTGTGATCTGTGATTCTTTCTTGAAGATGCTGGCGAGGGCTTCAACTGTAGGTCAAGTCAGGAGCTGAACTGACACTGTCTACTTTTTTCTAAGTATGCTAACTACAACATCTTCGATAAAAGTAAGTGGTTACACTACTACCACAACGACCTACGTAGAACATAGACTATAGAATAAAAGAGCTAGCTCTGCTCAGTTGTTTGGGAGTTCTAGACATCTGTGTTCCTAACTGTCATGAAGGATTGCTGACTTTGGCACTAGGAGACCCTTACGCTCTGGAGGATTCTTCAGATATGCCCCTGTGCATAGTGCATGCTAGGCTTCTCAGCATCTGGGCTGTTCGGTTTGCAGTTCTAAGGCTCTTATCTCTCCCTATGCACTGAAACAGGCTACCTATTAAATCATGGGGATGAACAACCCAAAATGCCTCAGTTCTTTATTGGGTCTGTTGTAGAAGCTACTTGGGAGCTTGTGGAGAGCCTTAAAGGCAGGACTGTTAGTCTGTAATGATGTGAGCATTGGAAAAGATGAGCAGTCACATCTGGAGCCCATTCTTTACCTGCATGTTGAGCTTCAGCCACATAGTGAGTTATAGTAATCCAGGGTGGAGGTCACAGACAAATAGATTGTTTGTCAGGATCATTACAAGGGAGGAAGAAACATAGAGCCAGATTCAAAAAACCCCAATGTTTATGTGCCAAAAGTGCCACCTGAGGTGAATTTAGGCCTGTGGGGCTGGGTGAGCAATCCCCATAAAATCCTTCTTTACTTGTAGTGTGACTGAGAATCCTGAGACATCTCATGTTCTCGCTACTAAAATTTGTTGGGTACACGAAGTGCTGCTGCTCTGCTCTCCTGGGCTGGCATCGTTTTGACTGTGCAGAGCATTTTAATGCCTAATCTTTGGCTTCACAAAATAAGCATATATTGCCCTTAGATCAAGGGCTAATCCAGTAGCTACGCCATGGGCGTGCATCACTCACACAGGCAGCCTTGACTTCAGCATATAATAAAGCAGTTGAGACAACATCCCTTCAAAAACATGGTGAGTCATGGGATGGTGCTACTGCTTTCCAGTACTTCTCACTTTCTAAATCTTCATGCTCATATTGAGTGACCCATCGCTAGTGGTGCCTGCTCTTTTAGTCCCTGTCAGTGTCCCCCACCGAGTACATTGCTGTCACTTCATCCTGAAGTAACTCTCTGGCTGTGGAAGGTTTGCAGCCAGGTGTTTGGCTTCCATGAGCAGGTGTTCTTTTTACTATGTCATTATAAAAATTATATGTATATATACACTTGTTGAAAGGTATCGAGAAAAAGCAACAGAGTGCTGAATATCATGATCGCACTGTTGGAATGAGGGGACACACTGTCTTCCCGTTTTGCTGATGGTCCTCTGTAAATACTGAAAAGGGGATAGTGTCAACTCTGAGAGCACGCAGGAGAGAAGAAGTAGTTACTGACTGCCCTCGCCGAGTCTTATCGGAGACAAATTAGATGTACCCAGATACTTACTTCTGTGCTTTGGAGACTTTCTTCTGTAGCTCTCAGTATCAAAGTCACTGCAGAGATCTCACAGAACAACGTGGAGATTGTCTTACTTGTGCTATGACCACGGAATATGTAAACTGGAGTTCCCAGGGCAGTCTTTGGTCTGTGCACTGGTCTGAACCTGTGAAGGTTCAACAGCTGATCAATGGCATATTGCTGGAATTTTCTTTAATAGTTTCACAGTAGTTTTTCCCACGTTGTTGGGAATAGCTAGAAAGTGAAATATTGGCTTCTTTGGCTGGTCAAGATATTATGTTGTACTAAAAGCATGGCTGGTGTGCTTTATTGGAGAAGTTGATCAGTTCCGTTGGTAATGGGCATAATTGTTCTTCAGTGCCTTTCACATGACAGCAATGACATGGATCCCATACATGGATAGTGGTAATGTCTTCCAGCAGCAGCTTGCTTTGTAGTTTAAACTTCTATGTATTACAGCAACTTGGCTCTGGACCAGCACTTTAATGTTTCATTTTCATGTATAACCAGAGTTTATGGAAATAAGAAGTGAATAGACTGGTCTCGTCAATAAGTCCAGAGAGGCTTTGGCTAATTTTTCCTTTCTTAATAGCATCATTTGAGTTCATAAAACTTTTATTATTGTAATAAGGAGTCGCAAAATGAAGACTGGAAGTCTGTGATGTAAAATTCCTATGTTTGGGATCAGTCCTGTTGAAATGAAATAATACTTGTCCAAAGAGCTAGTGTGAATCTATAAGATCTGCCTATTTTTTCAGAGTTATTTTTAAGGGGTAGAAATATTGTTTAGTTACTGTAATACCTGAAAATGAGTATTCTTTGCCACTGAATGTTTCTGTGATTTCTCAGACTGCCTTAAGTTCTCTTTATTGATTGTGAAATGTCTAGAGAACTGACTAAACAGAAGAATCGTTCTGGAGAAGTGAATGAAAGATGCTTGCTTTCCAGTTCTTGACTTGCTGATCGATGCTTTTCTTTTGTTGTATTTTTGAAGATTATTTTTCTCCATGGTCCTGCTCTAACACAGTGTTGATCTGCTGCAATAACACAGCAGGCAGAAGGACTACGGCCAAAGTCAACTTGGCCCTTTGAAACCAATGTCAATGAGATGATATGTTTGTTAAGGAATTGTCATGTACCCTCTTGGTTTTATGCATTTGTGATTTTGCAATGCGTTGTTAAAGCTGAAATAAAATCTATCTCAGTGTTTACTGACACTGATATGCTCATGTATTATGCCAGTTTCAGCAGCTCTGACTAACCAGCTCACAAATACGGCATTAGCAAATACAAGCTGTCACTCTGACATGTACACCTGTGTTGACTTTGTTACCTTGTAATCCATTTGGAGTGCATTTTCTTAGGATTACCTTTTTATCAGTTGTTCCTGTGTGCTTTGATAGCTGACAAATCTCTTCTAAGTTACCAGGGAAACATTTCTTCCCTCCATTAACTAAACATTAAAAGCTACAGTCAGGACTGGGGGTAGGAGTAAAAAAATTCAATGAGGCATTATCTAACTTCAGATGTTCCATTGCAGAGTAGAATTCTGTGCCCTCTAAGTGATGCCTAAGACCCCCTACACCCTTCATGGGAGACCGAATGACTTCAGCATGTGGTCTGAAACACCAGCATGTTGATCAGGGAACTTTCTTGGAAAAGTCAACAGTAAAATTCCCTACCCCATGCTACCGTTGAAGTGCAAAGTGCCTCAACGTGAACTGCAGTTAGTTACCTTCATCAGCTTGAATCCAACAGTTAGTATTTTCCCTTGTGGAAGGCACCCACAGTAATTTTTTGAAAGAACTGAATGGTGTTCACTCTTTTAAGGCACCATCTTGGGGATGGTGTTGGTGCTGCTTCCATCCATCTTCTGAGTCACTACCTTGATTTGACATCTAGCTCAGAGTACCAGGATGCGATTCCCACAACAGCCTGAAAAGGCTGAGTCCATGCTGGTCTCTCCAAGCTGCCCATTCTCTCACCTCACAAACAGGTGAGGCAGCTGAGGAAAATCTTCCTTTTGAAAAATTCAAGACTTACTGTGGCAAGACAGGAGAAGAGGAGACTTGGACTTCACAGCCTTGTAGCATCAATACAGCATAAGGAAGAGCTAGGCCTTCGTACTTGTCTCAAAAGCTCTTTACTCATTTGAAACAATCTTTAGATGAACTGTGTAAACAAACTTGAAAGAAAAAACTGGAACCCAGTATTCCCCCTTCCAAAAGAGAGTGCCGTAAGGCTAAAATTTATGCTTCCTCCCTCTACCCCAATCAGTCTTAATTTCTTCACTTTGCAATGTCCTAGCTCCAATGGAAGGCAGATGAATGCCATGTCCTTACCCAAAATGACCTGTGTCCTGGGAATCCCAAATCATCAATGAGACTTAATCTTCCTCAGCTGGAAATTAGGTGCAGATGTCTCACTTCAGGGGGAAAGATTTTAATGATGAAGCTCTTACAAAGGTACTACTTCTTCCATCACAAAACTGTTCATGAAGCGGTTAAGAGTCTAATCATGATCACTTGAATACAGATCATCCCAGCAGAAATTAATTTATTTAATATTTAACTCCTAGATAAAATTGACAGAACACAGTGTCACTAGGAAATAGAAATCAAAAGACTACATTTTATATGTATAATGGAGGAGATGTACTTTTCTATCAAGCACTAAAGTCAGCTCTAATGAAGATAGCCTGTAAAATTACAGAAGCAACTCAATAGCCACTAAATATCTTGCTGTCTTTCAGAGTAACTCACATACCTACCCTCAGTTTCAAATACATTTTACATACTTGTGTGTGTGTATCTAAGCACATACATGAGTAGAGTTCCTAGTATCTAAATGATAGTTAGAAAACAAAAAGTTTATAAGACAGAAAGTTACAGGAGATGTTTTTATGACTGAGGTTTAGTTAAATCTGAATGTAAATGGATCTCTTCAAATTTTGCGACACAGAGGGTTCAGTGTTGCATCATTGTTTTTTGAAGTCAGACTGAAAACCAACACAGGAGTCACTTCATATGTATGTTTCCTATACAAAGAAATGCTTTTATCCAGCACTGATGAGAACATATTCTCAACAGTATTTTTCAGTTTGAACTTTTTCCTCTTCACAATTTTAAGATGAAGAATATTAATATACTACTTTCAAAGTACCTACTTGGGGGGGAGGTAAACTAAATGCTGCAAGTTGCTGGACTGGTAAAGGAGATTGTTTTGATTAACAAACTAACCAACTTTGCACTTTTCTGTTGTATTTTTGTCCAAAGGCTGATTTAGTAAGGAGATGATAGCATTTCATTGCAAAACAAGAAGGAATTTTTGGTTTTATGCAGATCCTAGAGAAAAAGAAAATGGATGTTGTAATTATTGTTAAAAATTTCTAAAACTTTCCCTAGTATAACTGCACACTTAAAATTTTGCTCTCACTCTAAATCGTTTCACAAGCTACCAAAGACAGAAGCAAAAGTCACACTGAAGAGTAGACATTCCTGTTCTGATCACATCATAAATTTCTAGCCCTAGATCTGAATCAGTCATGGTCAAAACTGGAGCTGAATTCAGTGGAACCAGTATTTCATTCCTGATACTGTTTGTTATGTGAGTTACATTTAGTGGAATTCAGACAAAATACAAATTAATCAAATTCCAAATAAAATTTAAGTCATCAGATGCTATCATAACAAGACAATACATGTGGTGCTCATGGTTACGGTTGTATAAGAAATGCCAGTCCATTACCCTGTGCTGACCAGAACCAGATCGTCACAAAGATATAACAGACAACTAATTGCTAGTAAATAGAAGCTTAAATCTAGCAAAACAACTCAGCTACAGGGAGAAATCCAGAACTCATAGCCAGAAAATGGGATCCAGAGTGGTGTGTTAGGGACCACGACTCCCAGTACAGTGCACGGGGAGAATTAGGCACTTTGGGTATTGCCTAGAGACAACGAATAGGAAACACAGATAACGAGAAGGGTCGTAACTTCTCTCTCGAGAAGTAGGCACTTGGCTTCAGCCCCCAGCAAGTCCCTCCACTGGGCATTCAGACCACAAAACACTTTCAGAAATTACTGCATTCAAATTGTCAGGGCTCACTCATTTCTGTTTGAAGTGTATTGGAGAAGAAAGAAAAAAAACAGTTTCAGGAACAACATAGTGGGGTCAAAGCATTAGCCCAGGTAGTCAGAGTTTAACTCCTCTTCGTTCTGAAAGGGCTTATAATCCTGATCTCTACCTGCCCCACAAGTACTCCACCATCAAACCACAGGCAGCCGACCTCTGACTGCTGCTGCCTTACAAGTATCGCACCAGCTACTTGGTACCTGGGAACCTAGTGTACAGAACTGCCACAGATGTACTTTTTAAGAGCTTTCTAACATGTTTCTAAGTGGATTTTTTTTCCTTTCCTCCAGATGAGTTCAGATCAGAAGGGTGGGTTTCAAAGATTGCCACTGCTAGGCAGATTCATGCTGATACAGCATTTATACCATTGTCGTTTGCATCTAAAGGTGTAGGAAACGTGCAGTTCAGGACAGATCTGTGAATCTACACAAATGAGAGAGAGTACAGTTCTATTTTTTCTTAGCTTGTGAAAGGTTTAATATGTGTTAATAAATATAAAAATCTTTTGTGTGCTCAACTACAAAATTCCATAATTTATAGTAGGTTTTCTAATATATATTTTATTATCGCATATGTACAACAGGCTGGCTTTCAAGAATAGCCTTAAAAAGCATAAGCAGCAGAGTAGTTCATCTGTGACTTTTATAATGGACCATAAATGTTTCAGAAGAATGGTCTGGCGAGGGACTTCTTGACTGATGTTTTGTTCTGCAGGCTCTGAAAACAAAGAATGTGCAGGTATTTAGCAATAAACTATACAGATTTTGGTTTGAACTTTGGCTTAATTGAAATCAGTGGCAAAATTCCCTTCTTTTTATGATAAACACTGTGGTATAAAATAATTCCCTTCACTATTATTAATGTACTGTTCTTTCTTCCATCCCCTCTATTCTTTAAATCCGAGTTTTATTTATATGCTGATATTCCTGTAAATGCAAACCTAAAAAGAAAGCCTCTGTTCCCATATATCCTTGACTTGCCTTTTGCATTTTTCTCCATGATTCCTCTTTGATCTGCCTCTGAATTTAATAATGAAATTTGACTCAATATCCCTCCCACTATATATAGCTCCTGCTACATCATGCTCTGTTACCTATCATCTGACAGTGTAATTCTTGAAATCTGGCCATTTAATTTGGTCCAAGAAAATGTATCATTTAAGAAAAGGCCATGTTCATTTGACTAAGTGAATGCACATTTCTGTTTTCTTACCAAGCATTGGTGTGCGGGCAGTTTCTCATACTGTGTGTGGGGAAATGTTTACAGAATCCTATCAGCAAAAATGCCATTTGGCAAGAATATTAACTACAATAGCAGCATTCACGGTTTGGTTTCTAAATATGTTATAATGCTGAATATTCTCATTTCCTTTCTGCATTACCTCTGCCTGCTATAGGGCTAGGAAGGTAGCCTCACAGAATTTTTGAATTCAGATTTCACCTTCTCCTGCCATGGGACAGGAAATGAAACCTCCTGAAGCCTGGGATCTCTGCATGAATGGAGGGCATTGTAGATACGCATCGTAATTCACTCTTTCTTGCTGACACCCGCAATGTCAGTTCTTTCCATCACTGGGGCACGCTGGACTATTTTTAAAGACAATCGCAGTACCAACCTCTTAACTAAGCCAAAACATTTTATTTTCTGCTTTTCCAATTTCCTAGAACCAGTGATTAATATCCCTATAAAATTACCTGATCTTTAGGAGAGTCAACAGGACTATTCCTAGGATGAGAACAATGCAGGAGGAATAGGCAATAATGTAGACTGTTTCACCTATAAGTAAAAAACAGAAAGCAGATCTGAAACATTTACTTCCTCAGTAATAAGAATCAGATTTGAGATCTGAATTGGAATGCATACATATGCAAGCTAAATTAGCAATCAATTCCAACATCAGTAATTAAAAGAAGGAAAAAGACCTAGATGGTATGGCAACGGTAGGAATAACTCTACCTTTACCAGTTGGCGCAAAATCCTTTTCAGCCTCCTTTTAGTAAATACCAGCTCCAATAGCACTGCATGTGTGTAGCACTACCTTTTACTCTTCCACTCGAGGGGAACTGCAACAGCTTGTTACTCTGATCTGTGGTTTAGAGTATTTTCCCCACTGATTTTAAGGTGTTAATTTTAATCTGTGTATCAGAGGAGACCTGTCTCTTACTTACTCGCTAGACCTCTTTTCTTTTTTTACATATTGCCATAATTGCAGTGTGCAGCAATACTTGATCTAGAATCAAATGAACGTAAAATGGGATCTAACACTGCTACTGGGCCCTGTGCCCATGCAGTTTCCTCTTTCTTTTAGGCTTCTCACCAAGAAATAACTTAGGCAGCTTATGTGCTAAAAATTACAAGTCTTGAAAAATGGAGTTGTTTCAACTTTTGTCTGCCAAATGAAGGGAAACATTTTTCCTGGAGGAATGAATCCATCAGTTTTGCTCAAATATTCTGAAGGAAAATTATCAGTTGAGAATGTAACTTAAGCCCTGAACCTGCGTTAGAGAGGTTAGATGACTTGACAAAAGGACTCAAATCCAGAGCCACAAGCAGAAAACGTGAGACCTTTCTGTTACTTTCCCATTGCACTGATTCTGTTGTGTTTATACAATTAAACTCAAATGCAGAGTGGCAAAATATAGCCTTAGCTGTTCCCAAGGTGCTCCATCTTACTTAGGCAGTGAAATATTCACTACAGAAGAGATGGAGTCCCATCCCCATCCCCAGGCCACTTACCTGATCTGTGAGATGGCCAAATTCTTGTCTCTGAATCAGTTATCAGGTATTATATATTGTGCATATGAACACACAGACCCTAAATGAGACATTTCTGTATACACTACACATATGCAACAAATGTAGTGTATACTATAATACAAACACAGGTGGTATGGATACTGGAGCAGCTCCAGTAAGAGAGAGTGAATATACATTCTACAATGAGGCAAGCAGTGGGCAAGAGCTAAGCAGGGGGTTGCACCTGCCTGTTTTTTATTATTATCACTTTTTTCTCGAAAAGCTATCCAAAAGTCAAGTTTTCCAATAAAAGAAAAATGAAAGCAGTGATTGAACCATCACAAGTTGCACAGAGTGAACATACCACTTAATGCAGCAAGCTACTGAAAAATACTTAATATGTGGTGAATTTCTGAAGGAAGAGGGGCGAGGTCTGTCTTAGTCTCAGTGCAGGACTGCTAATATTTTATATTAAAAAAATAGATCAGCAGTTGGCCCTCCTCTCAAGTTACAACATTTCTTGAAGATGATGAGTTTTAGGAAAAGAATAATTTTTAGGCACTTTTTGCAGTTTCTGAATCTTAATTCTACACTCAGTCATTTTTTAAAACTTTAAAAAAACTTTAAAACTTTAAAACTGCAGGGGAAGTCATAGGGACAAAAGTTTCCTAGTTTTTTTGAAGTGGAAAAAGTGTGAGGTTCACACATATTTAAGGCAAATGGATGTTTTTTTAAGTACATCACTAGGTAAATTATTAGGAGCGACAGTCATGGATGGTTGAGAACAGGCTAATACCATTTCACCAAAATGTAAATTTTTCTTCAAAAAGTTGGAAAAAAGTTTCATTTTGATAAAACAAAACTCTGAAATGATCAAATTAAATCAAAATGTTCTATCTTTTTTGTCAAAATCTTATAAAATGCTATGGTTTTGGTGAACTAATTGCTGGTAAAAGAGATGTTGATTTTAATATTTTCAGCTCTATGGGGAACACAAAAAAGATGTTAAGATGAGATCATGCTAGAAGCCATGTATTTTCTCCTGCCTTCTGAGAAGTGAGGGAATTTGTAAGGCTAGGAGAGGGCATAATTTTGTGGCTGAAGAGCTAATTCTTCATTTTATATATTCTTTCTGGTTTAACCACTCGAATGTGCTTATTCATCTTCCCTTAAAAATGTTGTTGGGATGTGTGTTCTCGATAGGCACTCTTCTCGTCTTTAAAAATCCAAAGGAATATTTCATATAAATTTTCATTATTAATCTATATCCAATCAATTCTTGAAAAGTGAAATAGTGTTAGGGAAGTTAAGAAATATAGACATGAAATTTTGGCTCTGTTCATCCCAAATCCTGTCCATGAAAACTACTAGAATTCACATTTAAATCCCTGTATGACATAACAGGCTGTGTTATCCCATTTTGATCTCTGTATACAAGATACTGAGCATCTGAACATGAACTAAATAAAAACGAGTTAAGGCTCAAAAAACAGTGCCCTAAACGAACAATAAAAACACTGAGTGAAATTAGGCACGTTAGTAATTATGGATCAGTAAACAACCTCAGCACTCATGCTGTGCGCTCATTCACAGTAGATCAGAATAATTTCCTGTTCTTAGCAGAACTTATAAAAAATGTAGTGTACATAACATGCCTATGTTGTCACTCTTCTAAGACACAGCTGTCCCCGTTTCAATACTTCTCTTCAGCTGACAGAGGTACAGAAGAGCAAACCTGGTTTGGCTTCTCTGACTAGATGGAGAAAGGGATACAAACATCTGCACGCGCCGCGGCGAAAGAAGGGCCCGGGCAGCATCTAAAGACTTATGACAGGAGGTGGCTAAAACACGGGATGTTTCCAGCCTCGAGTGAAGAGACACGAGTGGAGAGCAGTCACTTCCATTGAAAGGGGCACTGGGAGGACTGCCGTGTCCTGTGGAGGTGGCCTGCAGTCAGAAGCTCGTGGACTTTCTGACCTCGGGGCAGGTCCATAGCAGGGCCGCCGCTGCTGCGCGGTGCTTGTCTTGCCCTTCCTAGGATGGGCTGCAGACTGCAGGGCCACCACCGGGGCTGCAGGCACCACTGAAGCACTAAGCTGGAGCTTTCTGTACAGACACACGGACATTTGCGGCGATGAAGTTTGGTAGAGGATAGCTGTGGGCTCAGCAGCTGGAACAATTAGTGGGATTACACTCTTGTGTAAATCTACCTGCTTATGTATACATAGGGAAATGGCTGGGAATATTAGTCGGACGGATTAATTCTGGCTGGTGCTCAGAGGGTTCTTGGCTACCTGCGGCTTGTCACAGGCTTTTTTCTACATTTATAAAACAATCAGATCGCCAATGTTTCATACCTTACAAATTAAAGTTGCTGGAGCTGAACTAATCTCAGTTCCCACAGCATCTGGTGTAATTATAGATAAACTCTGCCAATTACTTGTTTATCTAGATTCTCAGCATGGCAAAACTCAGTAGGAAATATATGATAACTCTAAAATTTGAGATGAAATGAAATTAATTTCAACAGTTCGAGGTCAAGCCCGATTTTATTGTATCTCAAAAGAACAGGATAAGAGTTCTGTATTTCTAGCTTTCCCTTCCAGACAAAGAACTCTTTAGCTCCAAAGCTCTAAGCTGATGCAAGTAAATGCTTATCTTCTCACATGAATCATTTTTCAAATTCAAGTGTGGGAAGCAATCTTTTAAATTATGTGGATCTGTAAAATCATGTAGATAATTTGCATAAGATAAAGTCAAAACCAGGCTGAAAGTGCATAACTAGGTAGGCAATAACAACATTTTTGAAGTTTGGAGAATTCTTTTTTGATTTCTCTCTTTTTGATTCTGTTTCCAAAATGACATAAAATTCTGGCCCCATCTCAGCTTACAGCAAAAGTATCATTAACTTTTATATGGTTCGGTCTCTGCCCACATCACATCTTGTTAACAGGGTTGTATCAGCCCACAGACGACTGGGTTGGCCTGTACCCTCCTGGGTATGTGAATGACTGTAAATGCACTCAAGATTTTTAAACAGTCCTGTCATGACACCAAAAGCTGGAATAATGTTCTTCCAACTGAACAGGGTTATATTTATTTGCAAATATATATGAATATATATATATAAGTTTAGATTTATTATTTACTATGAAAGACTCCTTTTATTAAAACCAATCTTCTCCAACAGCATGATTTGCAATGCCACTGAATAGAATGGAGAAATCTTACTGGTTTTTTAACAGTAAGTGGTTTTTTAATTATAGAATTAAGAAACAGTTGAAGAAATACCAAGTTTCTTCTGAGCATGTTCATCTGCAGACAGTCATTAGTCTGATTTGGTGAAAGACATCCTTGTATCTTTCAGTGACAAGCTAAATAAAGGACTCTTCTGAGATTTTGATGTAGCAACAAGACATTGGCAAATTGTATCTCCTGCTTTCTAAGCAGAAAGTAGCCAAGAAGCAAATATCTTCAAGTATCTCCACACACACAAAAGGCCATATTTGACAACTTAACTGTTTCACCTCTGCACCCTGGGATTATTCTTGGGATTTGATTTCAGTAAAGATAAATATTTTGTAAGGACGATAACTCCCTTTGCAGCCTGAGTAATGCACATTTACTAGCACATGAATCTAGGATACTGGGTTAGATTTTTGGCAGTGGTATTTATGAAACAATTTGCAATATGTTTTTTATCATAGGTAGATATCCTGAATCAGATTCTTCTCCTTGACCTGGCTTCCCATGAGACATTTATAGCTTAGAGAGTTCCCAGTGTACATGACAGCTCCAATAGAAGGAATATTTTGTTGTATGGCTTAGGCTGGTCAGCATTCTTTTTATTTTTCTAAGGCTATCCAAAATTCTGTTAAGAGTTCAAGGACAGGTTTTTGGAAAGTATTCAGACTTCAGTGGGAACAGAATTCACTGAGTGTAGGCTGCATTTTGCAAACATTTATCTGAATCTCTGAGGGAAAGGTCTGCAGTTAGGACTGGTCACATGGGTGAAATATCTCAGATTTTACATTTTGTCACTTAGAACAGGATTTCTTGCATTATAACTTGCATTATTTAACCACTAGAGTCTCGTTCCAGCTAGAGATTCAGTCTCCCCCTGTAGCTGGCAAAGAGAAGCCAATGCTTCCAGGACACAGCAAAGGCAGTCTGAAAAGGTGGGATTAATCTTCCTCTGAGGATCCCTGACTTTCTTCTCTGGCTACATAGAGCACTCAGATGACATGCATGATTCTTAGGTAAGTAATTTTAATGCTAAATTTACAGCTGAATGCTTGATTATTCACATGCAGGTCTCAGGAAACCCATTCTCATTAATCTATTTTTATACTTCCCAGGTCGCCCATTTCAGCAATAGTTGAAGGATGGAGATGATAAAACCCCTTCATTTTGTACTGCATACAGAGCTTGAATTATTTTTTCACTGTTAAATGTGTTCGGTATGAACAGTTATGGAAACTAATTCGTAGTAATGTCTGGAGTATTGCGATCTGCCCCATGCAAGGTAGAACAGGTCATTCTCCTTAGAACTGGTATTTGTGCATTAGCTCTTTAGTGTTCTTACTGTGAAATTAGTTCCTTTGAAAGGAAATACAAAATTAATATGATTTCAACCATATGAAAATTTGTATATTAATTCAATATCCTTTAACTTTATGTCACTTAATTGCTCCTGTAAACACGTGGAAATAAAACCAGATGCAGCTCTTCAGCCCATGGGATATGATGATCAGCAATTGCATGCCCTTCTGTTGCTTGAGAAGGTAAAGTCTGATGGAGTGTAACACAAGCCTCTTCTCAGACCATTTACTCTGGCTTCCTAATTTTGTTGTTGTAACTACTATGGCACAAAACGTCAAGAGAGAGGAGAGAAGTAGGTGTGACATCAAAGCTAATAATTTGTATTAGACATTATGACTACTACTCTCTAATGACTGTATGGAGACTCAGGCTCTGGCAGGCGTAATAGCTTAATTTTCCCCAATTATAATATAGTGATTGTGAGACATCTATTTCAAAACCACTTATCAAAGAAATTGGTTCAGTCTCATTATCTTTATTTTGTGGTTATATAAGCTAAGCCAAACAGGTAGAGAGATTTTTCCACATTATGTTGAATGGGGGAGCAACAGGTAGGTCTCACTTGCCTGAACCCAAGGGACTCAACCTTTAGTCTTCCTGGTCATACACAAGGGAAATCTCAAGAGTACTTATATTAAAATCATGGAGTGATTTGCCCAAACTCACCATTAATTGAAGAATGGAGCTGTGCTCTGGAAAGCTTTTCTCCTGGTATTTCTGTATTTACCCAATGAAAACCTTTCTTCTTAATGGAAATTTGACCTGAATATTGGAAAGAAAATATCCATTCAAAATATTAGTTTAAAAAAAAATAATAATTTAAATGAATATTACTGTTTGGTGTTTTGATAAGGGTCACAGAATTTATAAAGGCAGCTATTTAAAGATACTGTTTACTGATACTCAATGACCAAAGTGAATGGAAGTTCTTCCTCTGACATCTCAGTTATATCTCCCTTGTAGTTTGTCTTATGGGGGACAAGTGTGCTTTAAAAATACTCTCTGCCTCAAAACAGCTTAAATTCTCTTTTCACAGAAACAATTTTAGAAATAGGCCCACCAAATCAATATAGAATTGATGAGAAATGGGCAGTAGTTTGAAATAATTTCCAAAAGGCAAAGCTTACTCTCCAGATGAATTGCTAGACCTCAACTATTTCACAAAGGCGTTTCCTCTTTGTGGGCATAATTTCATTAATGTACCTGAAAATATGTACCTTCTCTTCAAATGACAAATAAAAGGCCTACCTAAGTAGAACAGTTTACAGAGCAAGAGGCTAAACCATGCAAGAATGTGCATGGTCACTCACATGAACTGTAAGATGAGAAGTTTTTATTCCCTAGAGGAACGAAACAATACGACAAAGACTCATGTTCGCGGCCTGGAATGTCATCTAAATAGCGACGGACTAAATCTCCTCGTAATGTGGTGACTTTCTGTCACTGGCGTTTTTGCTTATTCCTTCCGTGACGCCGATCCTACATTGGCACTGATCCACGCTGTGCTTCTGTCTCATACAGCAGCCAGTTATTCACAGTTCTTGCCTTTTGCTGAGTCTGCAGCAAGCTTTAATCCTGTAAGCTCAGCGCCAAGAGCAAACATTTGCAGCAAGGCAGAGCCGTGGAGCAGCAGGAAGGTGTGATGGCGTAGGCGCACTTCCAGGTCTGTTCACACCAGTGCTAGAGGCAAAGATCCCTTTTGCTGGCAGTGGGTATTTGCCTATTGCGAAAGACTTCAACGTTAAGAGTCATCACCTCTGTAAGAGTGAAAGTTATGGGAAGTCCACACCCAGGCCAGATGAATAAATTTGCAGGAGGGGTTGGAGGAGGTCTGCAAGAGAGCACTCGCTCCACATCTCTGAGCTGCCATGCAGGTAATGGCATTTAACACGGGACTTTGCAATCAAAGCCATAATCATCTCTCTCTTCAGTTTAGCTGCATTACAACTAGACATCTAGAAAAAACAAAAGCAAGATTCACAAGACTCTGCAAATGTTCTGTAGAGGAGGTGCCAATCCTTTACTCAGGCGAAGGCCCTGGATTCCCAGACTGTTCTTGTTTAACTAGCAGGAATTTGTTTCACCACAGGAGCAAGAAAGCTTCTGTTCTTTGATCCCAATTAGGTTAGGGAAATTTCCATCACAAAAAACATTTTATCCTGAGACTGCTTCAGGGAATGGCAAAAGCTGATGAGTAGTTATTTGATTATTATGAGATGAGAGTCATCTTTTTGCTTTATAGGTAAAGAATAACACAATGATGTGATCACTCATTTGGACCATTAGATGCAGCCATAAAGCAAACAAATAATGCTCATTAGCAAAACACCACCAGTGCAGTCTTAAATCTAACAGTGTTGCGATATCATTTTTCCAGGGAATTTGGCATATGATTTTAAACTTTTCTCAGAGTCTGAATTTTAGTAGTGATTAACTAATCTTAAGAGCAGTGTTTCAGCAACTTGATTTTAATTTCTGGGTAGACTTTAGATGACAAGAAAAAATTACACCCTTATTAGTGGTAATATTTTGGCTGCTAAAAGTAAAAAATCAGCTAATTCATTCAATGAAATGCATGCAAGCAATTAATACATGTTTTTAAAAGCAGTCCATCAGATAGAACTATGAAATAGTCATTGCTTCTCACTGAAGTCTTTAGATATAGTTACCTCTCCCAAGCTAAGTTGAGAATATATGTAATTACATATAGAAGATGACTGGCATAGGGTATGATGCACTAGGACATAGTGTATCCTAAGAGGATTTATATAGCAAAATAACTGGTGTGATAAAGATTTGAGGAGAAGAGGGTACTTTAGTCTTTAATCTGGCCCATTGACCAGATGCTTGCATGTAGCTGGAGCATTGCAGAGGCGGCAGATGAACCTTCAGGTTCAGTTTTAGGCTGCAGGAGTCCAGGAACCACCCTGTGATGTGGAACCACCCTGTGATGTGACCCACAGCACTGTAAGTGGGCACAAATGGGATTTGCTTTGAAGGCACAGTCCTGATTCAAACTAAAACATTAGTATTTGCTCCCATATTGCCATTCATTGCACTAACAATTCTCTCTTAAACAAAGACTTGGCAAGGACTTTTATATTGAACAAAAATAAGTAGCTGATCTAGTACGTGAAAGGTTTTACTAGTTCTGAGAAAGTACATATATTTCATGTGAGTTAATCCCAGTGCTTTTACTGAAGGCCAAATACTGAAACCTCCATTCACAGCAGCTTTTTCTTTGAGAGGTCCCATTTAAATCACTGAAGTTATTTTCTTTGGAATGAAGTCTGTTGCTCAGTATGTGTAAGCTATACTAATATTTAGACTCCAAGAAGAACAGACAGAAAAAGACAACATAATGTACCATATTACATAATGTATCATTACAGCACTGTTTAACACCTTTGCCAGTGACATGGACAGTGGGATGGAGTGCACCCTCAGCAAGCTTGCCGGTGACATCAAGCTGTGTGGTGCGGTCGACGCGCTGGAGGGAAGGGATGCCATCCAGCGGGACCTTGACAGGCCTGAGAGGTGGGCCCGTGTGAACCTCACGGCGTTCGCAAGGCCAAGCGCAAGGTCCTGCACGTGGCTCGGGGCAATCCCAAGCACATATACAGGCTGGGCGATGAGTGGATTGAGAGCAGCCCTGCGGAGAAGGACCTGAGGGTGTTGGTTGACGAGAAGCCCAACGTGATCCGGCAATGTGCGTTTGCAGCCCAGAAAGCCGGCCGTATCCCGGGCTGCATCCAAAGCAGCGTGACCAGCAGGTTGAGGGAGGGGATTCTGCCCCTGTACTCTGCTGTGGTGAGACCCCACCTGCAGTACTGCGTCCAGCGCTGGGGCCCCCACCATAAGAAGGACATGGACTTGTTGGAGCGAGTCCAGAGGAGGGCCACAAAGATGATCAGGGAGCTGGAACACCTCTGCTATGAGGACAGGCTGAGACAGTTGGGGTTGTTCAGCCTGGAGAAGAGAAGGCTCTGGGGAGGCCTTACTGCAGCATTTCAATATACAAAGGGGGCTTATAAGAAAGAGAGAGAAAGACTTTTTACCAGGGCCTGTAGTGACAGGACAACAGGCAACAGTTTTAAACCGAAGGAGGGTAGGTTTAGACTGGACATAAGGAAGAATTTTTTTACAATGAGGGTGGTGAGACACTGGAACCAGTTGCCCAGGGAGGCTGTGGATCCCTGGCAGTGTTCAGGGACAGGCTGGATGGGGCTGTGAGCAACCTGGTCTAGCGGAAGGTGTCCCTGCCCAGGGCAGGAGGTTGGAACTAGATCATCTTTAAGGTCCCTTCCAGCCCAAACCATTCTATGATTGTGTGATTATTTGTAAAAACACTGTACCAAAGTACAACATTAAGCCAATGACAGGAAGGCTTTGGAACTTTTCTAATCTGCATAATATTATAGGCCCCAGAAATTTTCTATTTTTGTTATTCCAGCAAATTTATGTAATGAGAAATGTAGTTCATTTTATTGATTTGCTACTAATATAAAATATTTCCCCAAACAAGAGAAAAATTTTGATTTTGATTAAAAAACCAAAGATACAAATCTTGCTGAAATCAGTGGCAGTGAAGGTATAGCACAGATTTGGTGTAAACCAGCATTTTAATACTCTTTAAAACTAATTCTTTAAGGTATTACATGTTACTCACGTAACTCACTGAAGCAGGATTTGCTGTGAAGCATGTGATAGAAGAGCTTGCACAAAGACTGCTCCGCAGCAGGTAAATTCTGGCAGGTACACTCCACACGCAACATTGTGCCCCAGTTGCTAATGTAGGCTGCTTTGCAATCAGCATTTGCAGTACAGGGCACGTCACCCTTGATTAAAGTTTCAAGACAAGCTTCCTCATCGTAGCATTTTTTTGTCACATGTCTCCAACACTTTGACCAAAAAATTGTGTATTTTTTCCTGGTGGAAAAAAAAGAAGTATACAATGACAGTTTAAAAACTCACTTGGTGTTTTTGCAAAAAGACATTTAAGGATTATCATGAAAAGAGAGTGTATTCCCAAGGTACTACTTAAGCCTTAAAAATCACAATATTCAGTGATAGGTGGCCTAAATGTGTCTCTGATTTGCACCTAATTGGTTTGAATGAAATCTGCAAAATTGTAATTTTAAGGAAAAGATTGGTCACTGGAAAAGTTTTTGAGAAAAAGCAAGTGCACTTCTAATCAGCACCTGTGAAGATTTTTCCCAGGGTCCAGCAAAAATCAGTGTGAATCCAACAGCCTCAGATCCTCAGAGAAGAAATGTGGATAGAGGAACTAGACCAGTCATCACAATGAAACCAAAACAGGTACTGTTCTAGTGGATCAGTTGGTTGCGTGGTGTGAAGGAAGAATGAATATTCAACTTATTATACATAAAATAATCTACATCCAATGACAACCCCTCCTCCCCCAAATGCTAACAAAATACAAAATGTCCAATGCTCAGGGAAAATCAGAAGTAATTCAGTTGACCTTAAAGATTAATTGATGGCAAGATAAGTTATGAGAAGAATTAACTGTTTCGCAGCTCAATAATCTCAAATTATTTCAGTTTATTTGCTCTTAGGATAGAATAGAATTGGCCTTTAATGCACTATGTATGACAACAGAAAATATATGGTAAAAGTTAACTAAGAAATCTGTAGATATTAATTAAAAACCAATTTATCACTTACATTAGATTTTAGGGGACAATAAAGGTAAACTGTTGTTGTATATTGTACATTAGTACATTAAAACATTATTTCCTTAATCATAAAATTAGGCTATAAATTTACTGTTGAGTTGTTGTGTAGCTGTAACAAGCAAGACACATGGAAAAACATGAACTGTTACAATACCAGCTAGGATATTATTGTAAATATTTTCATTACACAAGCAATGGTTTCAAAGCAGATGCCACCTCTGTGCTAATAGAATTATTTTTATTCACCTCCTGATTTATAGATATGGCTAGCCATAATTTAGAGACTAATTTTGCCAATTATATCCACTTATTGTCAGTGCCAGGAAACATTAATGTTCCTGACATAATGGGTAATTCAGCAAGTCTCCATTAAGATATTACATGTGTACACATACACATGCACAGACATACACTTATAGCCCAATTCTTGGCATAAAAAGGGGCAATTCCCACTGACGTCAATCTGAATAGCCTGCACAGAACCGAAAGCATCTCTTGGCTTCCTGGTTTGTTGACTGAACGTTAATTTGAGCACAGCTTTGAGGTAAAATTCAGGTCTAATCCACAAGGGAACTGGTGACTACCCTGAAGACTGAAGTGGGCCAATTGACCATGCACAAATGGTGGCAATGAAGTAGAACTACAAATATGGGCTAATCCTGTTGTGTGTTTTCTAATATAAAGTCAGATCTTAAAACTGCACTGTTCTTCATGAGTTTGGTGCTCTGTGCATGTTTCAGGGCAGCTTTTTTCAAGTATCAGTATGCTTGAGATGAAAAGAATAAGACAACAGTTTTTTGGGCCAAGTTGATTTTATGGCCGTTCGTTGGGTACAAAGGGTCAGACTCTGCGGCGGAAGAGGCAATTACTTCAACCAAACAAACTTTGTCTGGTCTGCTGCCCAATTTGTGCAAACTGCTCGAGGGCAAAGGTGCAGACTGGCAGGCGTTGTCTGAAGAAAGTGGTAATGAAAATACATAACAGCATAGTTTATCAGGCAGAAACAGTGTTAAGAGTCGTGAAAGAGGCAGAAGCAAAGCCCACACTAGATTCTAGACTGTTCTGAAAATGAACCTTTTCAGTTTACTTGTGGAATTACTTGTGGAATTACCAGAGCTGATGCAGACATCTGTGAAGACGTCATACACAAGTGATAATATACAATAGATACAGTGCAGAAAAAAAATTTGCTATAGGTGAGATATATGGTATATATATTAAAATTATTTGATCAAATCCTTATTCACAGGCACATTACTAGGCAAAATCTTTCTTCTACTTACCTGCACAATTCATTCTCTTCACACATATGGATTACATTCAGACATGATGGAGGTGGAACAGCAGTAACTGCACAGGGCTTGCCATGGAGAAGTTCCTTGGCTCTGTAGCAGGATTCATCGGGCTGGATACAGTCACAAAATGTCATCATTTGGGCAACTTCAAAAGGCATGTTTCGATAGAAGAATCTTATGGCTGCTTGACATTCTTCCATGTTGCATTTCTTATTTACTGAGCAAACCTTAAGGTACACGGACAGCTGTTTGTTACATACTTCATCTTCAACACACTCCTTGTTCATCTCCAAACAGGTTCTGTTTGCTGTGTATGCTAAAAAGAATAACAGTTTTTAAAATGAAATCACAAGAAAACCTTTCTCAATTGATGGTAGGTAGTCACCCTGCCTGCAACATTCCCATTAAAAACAAGTTTGACTCCCCAAAATTCTGATCTAGCTCTTCCAGCATTGCCTCTTTTAAGCCCACTGTGGGATCTTGATACTTCTCCCTTGCACTGCTTGGCCCTCATAAGCAACCCTCCTGCAAGTTTCTGCTCCTGGCAGATAAATAAGGGAGAAGAAAGTGAAAACTGGCAAGACAGAAGTTTCTTCGTGGTATGTAACAGTTTCTGGAAGCTAGTGGCTTGTGGATACCTGAAAATGCTGAAATCTCCAGCACACAATCTTTTGCTAGACTACATAATAAGTAATGGAGAAGGGAATATAACTGGTATTTCTGTGCTTTTAAAGCTAGTTTATGTATTTCTAGCCTATGCTATAAACCTTCCAAAAAGATCTAGATAATTCTGACCCTAAAATGTTTATGGGATAAGATTTGCCTCTGTAAATTTAACAGGATCAGGATTGTTACCTTACATTTTTGGAATTGTATCTACCCAGTAGCTTAACTGAAAATATGTTGGACCTATTGACTCCCTGCTCTTCAGTAATCTGAATGAAAAGTATTCATTTTAATTTTGAGATACACTGTACACTATCTGAAAACAGAGCTAAAACCAGCTATAGGATTCATAAGTAAATTCAGACCTACCTTGTTTGGAGAGAGCAGATAAACTCCATTGTAATTTTGTTTCCATACTAATATTGTCTAGAAAAAAAAGATACAGGTACAGGCATAAGTGATAAACCAGGTCTTAGCTTAGTTTTTAACTTTAAAGTATTGGCTGTATTGCCAGCATAGTGCCAGTAGTAAAAAGAAACAAGAATAAAAAGTTTGACCAAATAGGACCTGTCAACTTGTTAACAAATTCTAAAATCAGTGTTGCATATATTCATGGGTTTTGGGGGTTAAAGCACAGTTTATCAATGGCTGCTGATAACATTCTCTACATAATTACATAACCTGTGAGCTCAAGAAGAGTTTTTAGAGCTGCTCAGCGCACTATAAAGTCAGATTTCTTGTGAATAAATGAAAGCCAGAGGCCTTAATGTGTTCATCAGTGCACCCGGTTTTCAAGCTCAACTAACTGCTTGTCATGATCTAAAGTCAAGGCAGGAAGACAACTCTTGTTATCAGAAAATTATTGTTATTTGTCTTACATTGTTTCTACTTACAGTGTAATACTAAAAGGGACTGATTTGGATCAGGTTCTATCAAATTAACACATTGAAGGACAATAGCATTTGCAGTCAGGCTATCATTTTGATATCAGATCATTCATTTGCATGTAAATAAGCCTCTTAAAACTATCCTGTTTCCAATGTTAAACATGTTAAACAGCAAATGATTAAGGAAACCTTTCTCACAGACTTGCGCACCCTACTGTTATGTATGAAAGCATTCAGACTGCTAGAATACCACTAACCTGTGTCAGTGTCCTGATTTTTATCATCATCTTCTTCATCATCATCATCATCATTTTCACTAGCTGCTGAAGCTTGGCTCTCTTGAGAGTATTGTAAACAAGGGTTGTTAAATATTCCCTTCCATATTTTAATGCATCTCATCTGAAGTGGATCTGAGCACTTGCACCCTCCCAGCACTGTTTTCTTCAGTTCTTTCCACGCTGACAAACACTCCTGGTTGACCACTGGGAGCTGGCATTTTGCTGCATCTGCCTGGCATGCTCGCTGGAAACTCTTATACACTAAAAAGCAGTAAGGGTCTTTTCGACAGCGTTGTTTTGCAATACTGCAGTCGTTCTCTAATTCTTCTGGGTGTCTTTGGCCTTTGGGGTTTCTGTGTCGCCTAAAACTCACTTCAGTATCTGATCTTGAGGGAGTTTCCAAATATTCTGTGCAAACAGGTACAAACAGAGATATAAATAAAATGGAAGATGCAGTATCATCAGTGGTCAGCTCAACACAAACTCAGGAAAAAGATAATTGTCTTAATGCAATAAAATGAATGAAACAGCCCTAGTTTCATTCTGAGTTTATGTAAATACATAATTTCAGAGTCTTGCAGACTGAAGAATCTTCCTCGTGCTTACTGTGTCCTGGTAGTTGTATATTACAGTCCACTTTAACAATTCAGCTTGTAATAATAATACAAGAAACCCTCACTAAAATTACTGCATAAAGGGATTCATCTCACATAATTTTAACCACCTACAGATTGAACATATCATGGATTATAATCTGAATTCAAGGCATAATTTTTAAAGAGAGAATGGCAATTCCAGAAGATGGTTCATTCATTACCTAAAATAGTCATTTAAGTTAGACAGGAAGAATTACTCCTGAAAGTATCCGCCAATACGAAAAGCCATCATCTGTAGGTAAAACTGGTACTAGTGTAACTCCATCCAAATTTTTGCTATGCTGGTCAGAAATGTAATCTCAATCAGCAAAAAATATAAAATTACTTCATTTTTCTAGAAGCAAAAGCAACTGTTTCAATGACATCAACGTCAGGTTTTAGATACCCACTCTTCTTGTTTGGGGCAAGGAGTAACAGTCAGGTTGTTATTATTTCCTCTGCCATAACGCCATATATTCTACTCCTATACGATGTATGCTGACTGATGCCAGCAGGGAGTGATGGATCAGTGCCAGGAATCAACCTTGGGGCTCACTTTCCAGACTCTCATTCGCTGGCTGATTTTACCTCTCTGATGTCAGCTTTGCTAATCATTACTCCAGGAGACATTGGATCAGAAACTGCAACCCTTTCATGCACCAAGTAATTCTCAATTATAGAGGTAGGCTTTCTGAAGGGAAAAGAGTTCTCGGAATAATAAAAAATAAATTTAAAAGAGTTGGGCCCATTGATTACAATAGAATTTTTAAAAAGAATGCATTTTATATAATATGTACAGCTTTATGAAGGTAGTAACTGTGTTTCCCACAACCAGTAACCTCTCCTAGATGTAGTGAAGATGCTCCTGTAACACAATGTGACACAACTGCACAACTGCGCATCCCCCTTCACGAGGTGGCTGGATGTGGCTCTCTATACATAACATAGATCCAGTGGTGCTCAAGCCTCCTTGGGCAACAGGTAGCCCTCAACACACATCATATTTTCACTCTTGCTTTCCACTGGATTGAGCAAGAGCTTTAGAAACCATTTTAATTTCTCACATGCATTTTATTGGTTTTGTTTGTTTTAAAGCAGATATGGCATTGCTTTCATATGCATGTTGGAGTGTGAATATCATAGAAGAGACAAAACTAATGTTTTGGGGGAATTACCAGATTTGAGAAATATGCAAAGAAACTTGAGTCCAGTTAAAATGAGAGTTACAAAATGTTATATTTCTTTTTGCTCTTCATAATTAAAACTTCATGTTTAGCTACCTTTATTAATACTGCACTGTTTCCTAAGCAAAGTTGTGATGCTACAGAAATCACCTGTAGTGCAGACACAGTTTTTAAATTCTGGGTATTCATCAGCCAGGACCTGGATGATTCTATTGCATCCAATAGCATCTTCTGCCTTGCATCTATTACCTAGAACTCACCATTAAAATTATAATGTTGTTAATGTTTATGAATGCTTAAGGGGTATGGTTACATAAAACAATTCAATTGAAGCACAAAAATAATATGTTTTGCCAAGAGAAGATGGTTTTAACTTAGTTTTCTTTGAAAACCTGTCATAATTTACAAATTTTAAATAATATTCAGAATGATATAATAAAGTTGCGGGTACAATATTACCTCCTTTTATCTGATCTGACCCATTGCCAGAATGTCTGTTCTCATTTTCAAAGTACATAAAACCTAAAACTCATACCTTTTATTCTAGGTAGATGAGGCACAGAGCCCAAACTAGAAAGCTGCACAGGAGTCGCAGAGCACATCCTGAACTGAGGCACCGAGATACCCATCTTGGTCCCGTGTCGAAATGAGGTTCCTGATTTCCTGAGGGACAGGAATTCCCAGTGCAGGCGAAGGTACTGCCATGTAATGGAGTAGGAGAGGGGGCACAGGAGGGCAGGCCCAGTCCTGTGATAATGGTGATGCTGAGAGATGTCAGCTCTGGTTCAGATCTCTCACTCACGTGAGGATGGCATCAGCCTACAAATGCCTGGCCATTTGGATATGCCCTTGGACTGCTACCCTATAGAACAACTTCACTGCCTAAGTTTGGCAGTGACAACAAATTTAAAGTAGTCCAAGAATATTCTGATCTTTAATTTTTTTGTAATAAAAATAAGGGAGATGTTAACATAAAAAAAAAATGTGCAGGAGCCTTAGTTTCAAGCCCGTTGCTTGCGTGTGTACTTGGACTCAATGACAGTCACACGGGCTGTCAGATCACATTTGCCTTGTATGCATAGGAAAAATAAAGAGCATGTACTAGTTTGTGGTACAATGGTAAATCCATCAACCCTCTACTTTATGGACTAAAAGGTTTTAAAGGTACGTCATTCCTTATTACTGCTTAAGAAAGTTACAAGTTACATAAGAGGCAGTTAAATATCATTTAAGAAAGTTTTATTTTGTGAAAGCCATGGTCTACCTTGTCAAAATGGGTATGCAGTTCCCCAAACCAGCATTTTTTCCACATTTTCTCTCTTCACTTCATAGATATTAAGTATCTCACAATATGTAAGATAAGGAGTATGTGCCTCACAAGATCCAGGCTGGTCATGGGGCAGCATGAGGATAGATTTTAATCTACTGAGCACAAATGTTATTGTCTCTACCCTGCCAAGGGTGACGTCTGGCTTCCTGCCTTGCTGCTTTCCCATTGACTAACACGGAGCAGCGGAGACTCTGCGCTCCAGTAAAACTGCAAAGCTAGCAGCCACGTGTCACCGCCACCATGGACAAGCTTTAATAGGATCAGAGTTTTAATGTCATTTATATGTTGTTGACACAAACAGCAGTGGAAGGCAGTCTAGGTGAAGGCCTGCAAGAGGAAGCGATGCATTTTGCCTGTGCCTGAGGGAATGAGTATCAGCTATTCCAGAGTGCACGTCCCCATCCTGCCACCCCCAAATCCTTTTTCAAACAGCGTCTGCATTGCCCTTTCTCCAGTTGCTGTTGCTGACTGAGGAGGGCCTGGAGATGTGTTAAAATGTGCACTGCTACAGGGGGACGTCGCGGTCCAGCAAGAGCTACAGTCCCCAGCCTCTGCTCCCACTTCTCCTCTTGTAACAGCAGAGGAGGAGGTCATGGTGCCTGGGCTTGCCTATATCTCTCCAACCCCATCTCCAGCTTGCCTTCTGCATTTTTAGAAGTAGAGCACGACCCTGACCCTTAGCTCTCACATTTCTTTCTTTTTCCAGTAGCCAAGGAGCTCAGGAGATCTCCTGAAGGTCATAGACATAGGACGCTCCCTGGTCATAAAAACAGGGTGCAAAGTATGTGGCAACATGGGAACTATGGAGGCCCATGGAGGTGGGTGGGTGGATACTCTACTCTATATTTTATCAAGTGAGTAAGGGATTGTTCTGGTTTCAGCTGGAGTAGAGTTAATTTTCTTTCTCGTAGCTGGTATAGTGCTATGTTTTGGATTCAGTATGAGAAGAATGTTGATAACACCCTGATGTTTTCAGTTGTTGCTAAGTAATGTTTAGTCTAAAGTCAAGGATTTTTCA
>JAVJGG010000017.1:3593825-3626646 GCA_035590195.1 Aviceda cuculoides
GCCCGGCCGGCCGCGCCCGCCAGAGGCGGGGCTGGCGGGTCTCCTCGCGCCGCAGCGGGCGGGGTCCGGTCACCTTCCGCGGGCCCTCGGCCACGCGCGTTCGCCTTGGTCTCGGGTGGGGAGGAGGAGCGTGGCCTGGGAGGGAGAGAGAGGAGCCGGGCGGCACGCTGGGCACCAGGCCGGGGGAACGCGCAGCTGGTCTGCGGGCTAGACCCGTGCCCGACTACGGGTCTAACTTCAGGAGCTCCGCTAAACCGCGTCAAAAAGCGGTTCGCCGTGAAAAAGTCAGCAGCTGGCTTGGGTACTTAATAAAGAATAAATCAGCCATAAAGCACACAGCCGTACACCTGCTGGCTGCGCCAGATGCTCTTTGCTTGTGCACTGGAAGGAGGAGGAAACGACAGGTCCCTATTGATTTCTCCATCCTACCCGTGGGTCTTGTTTTCACAAAGTGCTTCTCCCATACAGAACATTTTTAATTGGATCGAGTCCCTGAGTGCTTAAACCAAAAAGGTATCATAACACTTCCAGCATAGCTAGCACAGATGGAGGTGTAATGAATGAAATCTTGTCTCTATTGGCAAAGCAAAACTTCAGCCAAGTCCAGGTTTTTCTTGGGGGGGGGAGGAGGGATTGTTTAGCTCAGGAAAATTCAGTCTTGCATATAATTCCTATTTTTTTAAACTCAGATTTCAACTCAATTAACTTACTACATTCTTTATTTAAACTCCTAACACCAACATTGCTAAACACCTGTCTTTTTTCTTTTTTTCTGAAAGTGTATTCAACAAAATAAAGTAAAATAATATTTCATCCAATACATCCAACAGACAGATAAAAACCTTATTTTCAGGTAAAAGGAATAGCCTGAGAGATGAATATAACTTTAGCTGTGAGACAAATTTTAGATTGGAAGGCTAAATTTGCCTGGGCCTTAATCAATTGTAACATGCAGCAGTAGGTTGCAATGCCTCTTAGAGCAAGGGCTGAGTTAAGCTAATGTTTAGTGCACTCTCCTTCCTATAAAGCACTCTCCAGGTTAATGACATGCATCACTTTTGCTAGTATCAGAGAATGAGATGGTGCCCTCTATGCGGTCAAGAAGAAAAGGAAAAACATTGCCTTTTTGGAGGTAAAGATGGGGGAGAAATTACTTTGCAGTCATTGTGAGACAAAGAGACAAAGTACGAGAGTGATAGTGGCACAACAATTTATGTGCACAGCAATAAATAATGTTGTGAATTAAACTCCATGCCTAATGATGCTATGACCAAGCAGAAACAATGGCATGAGAACTCCGTTTCTATGCTCCTGAGTTGCTAGTGGAAATATTAGAATACCAAAGCAGCTAGAGGTAACAGAACCCAATGAAAGGTCAGCTTTCAGATCATTTTCAGTATTTATAGACTGGATAAGAAATGCTCATTCCTCACCTGACCTTTTTTTTGATGGATGAGAAGCCCAGAAGCTTCTTTAAGATGCTCTAATTTCTATCACATACAAAAGGCATTAAATTCCATATTGCTCTTAAAAGCTTACCCTGTCTTCTCACAGCCATTTCTATCTCCATTAATATCCACTGCTCACCATTGGGTTTGTCTTTACTGAAAACTCCCAGTGATTATTTTCATTCAAAAATAAATCCAGCTGGATAATCTTTTGAGTGTAACCAAATATATGGATCTTTTGGGAGTAAAAGGTCCTAGAACTGGCAAAAACCCCTTCACTACTTTACCCAGACAGACAACATATTTTTAAATGCCTATGAAGTTTTTCTGACTAAATGGTGCCTGAAAACATATCTGAGCTAAAGAAGAAAATGTATTTTGTAGGTATTTCTCAAATTTTGTAAAACTAAAGAAATAAATACATATGAATATTTACATCAAAAACATTTATTGCAAAAACCCAGAAATTTTTGAATGAAATTTTCTTTCATCAAAGTAACCAAATCTTTAGATTATAATCATATTTAACAAATCTTTAGCTTGACGACCATATTCTCTGGCAAGAATTTGTTAACACTTTCTACCTATCCTTAGAATTTCAAAACTTGGGTAAGCTCTGATCATATCACTTGTGTCTAAGATAGGCTATTTACTCAACAAAAAACCTGGTCAGAGAAAAACTCAGAATCATTTGTCAATGAATGTCTCATCTTTCATTTATATTCTCCACACAAAAAGTACTGTTAAGTTGAAGTTATGGCTAAAAGAAATTCCTAGGAATGTTGGAATATTTTAATTTTGGGGATCTAAGCGAAAATAAGAAAAGAGAACAAAGAGAACAAAAGAGAAATTTTTCTCTTACCAAAGAGAAAATTAAGGCCAGAACCTCCATTTCTAACATGTCACAGGAGACCTGCAGGAGTCAAAAACTACCAATGACCTTTAGTGGTGTTCTCACCTTAGATTAACGAACACAGTTTATCCCACTGGCATTAAAGGTAGCAGCAAAAAGAAGACAATTTGAGTTGACAGTAGTATTCAACTCCCTTTAGAAAGATGCTACTTACGGTTTTTCCATAAGCATCATCCCCCCCCGGCCCCCCCGCACCCTGGCCCTCATCTCACCAGGATCTGGGGAACACACCTGACAAGGCATGAGAATTTTGCTGGTCTTCCACAGTGACTCATAAACTTTTACATTTGAAAAGTATCCATACTCCCCTTTTATACTGACAAAGTTTTCTTAGATAGCCATTTACTTTCTACTTTCTTGCTGCCTCTTCAAGGAAAGGATAAAAATACATTTTCTGAAATGAAAGTATAGGTTTGCAAAATTTTGATCTAATCGATGTTTTTCAACAGTGGGTTGAGGCAACATTTTATGGCATAATTAAATGATTACTGATAATTACTTTGCAGCTAGATTCCTATACTAGTTTTTAACTTTTTGACCTTTTATTTACTTATATTAAAGAAAAAATAAGAAGACTTTTCAAATTCCGTTCTCCTATTTCTCTGTTTTAATTCAGCAGTTGTTTGTTCAATCATTTTAAATGATATAAAAAATGGTATCTTGTTCCACACAGTTTAAGAATACATTTTCTGTGTCTGAAGAGCAAAAATAGCCTTCTAGTGGCAAAGGAATTGCAATAGTGATGCAATCAAACCCTGCTGTACTTTCCCCAATTATTTGGGTTTTCTTTCTTTAGAAGAGACAAAGTAAAATAATTTCTTGAAATAGCAATGACATAATAGCTATACTCAAAAATCAAGCTTACACATAGGACTATAAGAATTCTTATGATTTTATTTGATGTTTAAACATTCTTTCCATTTGGGTGTTTCTCCTTATTCTTTTTTAATAGAAAAAGAATATTCTCCTTTTTCTCTTTTAATAGAAAATGAAAACTTTAATATACAAATAAATGCAAATTTTTTTCTCTCATCTTACACCAGTGTAAACTAGTACTAAGAATGTCAAGTAAAACAGCTGTTTGGGAAGGCTAAAGCATAAAACGATTAAGCATTTCATAAAACTATAGCTGTCATGATAGACAGTACATCACGTGACATTAGGTCAAAGTAAAACCTAGGAAAAATATTTACACAAGTTAATCAAATAACACCTTGTCTATGAATAACTGGCTTTTCAGAAACATTTGAACCTGTGAGAATGTCTTCTATGTGAAATGCTTTTTACTGCAAAAGAAGCCCTCCCTCCCATCTTACCTTTCCTTTTGAAAAATCTTAACCAAAATGCAAGAATAGTGCCAGGGAGATTGTAGCTCAGGTTCTTGTAGATCAACCTCTTTCTAACCAACAGGCCACGTTCCCCTAGTAGACTAAGTCTCCAGTAATGCATCATCTTCATTCTTTGGGAGGAATAACTACAATGCATGGTAGGAAGCCCCAGGCCAGGGAGCTTATTCCATAAATAGAAAATGGGTGAGTACTTGATCTACCGGTCCCATGAGATATCACCTCCACAATATCCAGAGAGAAACACTTTATTTTAATTGTTGAAAAGGCAGCATTTTCTTAGCATATAAATCTGTGAATTGTTTATATCATTAGTATTAAATGGCAGCTGAGAGAGAAATTGTGAAATCAAGCAAGATAACCAATGTTTTCTATTTTCAAGATCCTTGGAGATCTTCTAGAGCAACACTTGCAGACATTACAGGCTAAAATGAGCTACCAGAGTTAAAATGTCTTGTCCTTCAGGGGTGCTGACACTTGTTATTCCTATTGGTCTGAGTAGGAATTTGAGCTTATAGCACCTTCGAGCATCACCTAAGTTTTATTTAAGTAGTTACTTTTTAGGCACTCAAGTCTGAAGAAAAAAGATAATTGGCTGTTTAGTGTAATCTTATAAAAAACATGTGTGACTTGCAGCATTTTGGGTTCACATTAAGATGCATGTCTATGCTTAGAAAAGTATCTTGGAATCTCCTCAAATCAATCTGAAGTGAAAGTTCCATAATGAACATAGAATTTACTACAAGTGAATCAGCAGAAAAAGAAGTGCAAATTAATTCCAGAATATCACTAGTGCATAAGTAAGCATTCCTTATAAATAAATGTCATTCATTTATATAAACAGAATATAAATAAATGATGTTTGAGACTTCTTTCAAATACTTACAGTTCTTTATATGATACATTTTAGGACATTCCACAGCATCTAAAATATATAAAAATAAATATCTACAGTATTTACAAAGTATAATACAATCCAGTCTTTAAAAAGACTTGTAAAGACATGTTCTTTAGCTCATGCTGAGGTAAGTAGGTTTCTGTAAGACTGAGAAGAAAAAGGAGAGGCAGTCATTTTGACGGAAACTCTTTGTCCAGTTGTTGCAGGCTGTAACATGCTAAAAGTACGTGCCATTCTCTGGTGGTCTTACATGTACTGAGCCAAAGTCATCCTTGCTGTAACTCCATCGAGGTAAGTTTAGTTATGCTAGGGATGAATTTGTCCCACTCTGCATTCTCTCTGTCGCCAGTGTCTTCTGCAGAAACCCTCACAGCTTCATCTAAATTTGAAGTCATGTTCATCCCTGGTATGTGAAGATGCAGTTCCACTGATTTCAAAGGGCTGAGTGTAGCTGAGATACCTGTAAGAGAAAATAAAGATTTTAAGATGATTTTACTGTTTGTATCAAGTAGCTGACAGGCTTCCCTGTGGTTGTCACTATGCAGGTGATGATCTATTAACAAAATGGTCTGTCAGAAAATGTTCCAAATTGCACTTGTAAATTTTAAGTGAAGACTTCTTGACTGAAGTCTAAGGGGTTTCTGCTGTATAAACATTGTTTTTCTTACTTTTAAACATTTTTAGTGTGTTCTACTACTTATATAATATGCATTATTTGGTAAATTGCTCTGTGGTTCCTTATCCAGATGCCAGTGTGAGCAGCAGAGCACTACAGCTTCTTGTGTACAAGTCAATCATACAATAGTTTGGGTTGGAAGAGACCTTTAAGGATCATCTAGTCCAAGCCCCCTGCCATGAGCACAGGACAGGCAGGGAGAAGAGAATGATGGCAAATAATAGATATAGAGTAAAACATAATGTACAACCACAGTCACCTGGGTTTCATGGATACAACCTTGCTTGTGCCATATACAGGAATGGCAACACTACTGGAGAAGAGCAAGCTGAATTCAGGAAAAAAACCCACATTCCTTCTACATTAAATGAAAAGAACAGAATTCTTCAGAGGTAATTTATTTAATTCTTTTTAGGTATATATTTCAGGAACAGATTAGCTGTCCTTGGAGATACCAACTTCTCTGTTATCAATACATAGCTTATATAGCCCTAGACTATAGTGTCTGAGATAGATAACTTCTAGAAACCAATGTTCACATCCCTAGGAGAGGAGGGATGAATCCTGTACTTGCAGTGCCTTGCAAAGTCCTGCTGGGACACAAGATATAATGTAATGAGAAACATCAAATAATAGATTATATGCCATCTTCCATCTATTCACAAAGCTAGGGAATTGGACAATCATTTCAATGTTTACCCTGCATTGGGAAAGCTTGAACAACTTCTGCCTTTCATTTCAGACTGCGTTCATTTGTTTATCAACCTGTATTGAAGAAAAATCAAGAGTGGCTTCCAGTTGTTCCTGACTACACACAATAACCTACCCAACAGGAAAAAGAGCAGAAAATGTGAGAAAAGAAATTAATGTGAATTTCTTATTTGATCAGCCCAACTAATAGCAGAATGCATGGTAAGCAGATCATTTGAAAGAGTCAAGGACATTCAGGTAGTTCAATCTGTACACCCAATTTTGGTTAAAATATTTGTTATAAAACATACCACAACTTCAGAGAATTAGCTCCGAGTAGAATACAGCTGTTTAGAAACACATTGCAACTCCAGGGAAAATGATCTTCATAATTTCAGGTACCTGTTCTTTATCTACTTAGGAGTCTAAAGGAAGTAGGGATCCAAAGAAGATATTTATATAAAATATGATTACTTTATTCCCTCCCCAACTGCAACTCAACTTTTGAAATAGAGATGAAATTGTTTCAATATATAACCAAAGTTGTAGCATATTCTATAAAATATTTCTTGTAAGTTACTTTTCTTACAATCAATTCTTAATTGTAAACACCCTTCTCTCATTGCATTGTGCTCAGATTCAAATCTTGTATGCACAATTAAATTTTACTTCCACAGCATCAAAAGACACAGGGACAAGTATACTACCAGTGGGTAATAGGTGCAGTACCATTTGCTGGAATTGTGTTTATGTTGGTCAATACAACGTGTTCTGAAAGTTTTGAAATGTTATCAAAATTGCTGATCTGGGTCGTCAAGGATTTCCGACTTTCTGTACTGGCATGACCTCTAGTGAGCCGTTCATCATGGTGACTGCGAATGCCAAAGATGCAACAAGAAAATGCTGCTTTAAATTCTTCTCTAAATTTCCCTGTCAACCACAAAAAAGATTAATGAAAAAATTGTACGTAAACTGTGTTTCATCAAACTTTATAGATTAGAAAAAAGCAGCTATCTAAAGCAAAATTAACCCAAACCTCCCAGATGTTCTTCTAATGCAGAAACAGGAAATCACAATTTCAACATCTTGGAGAAAGACAAAAAAAATATAACCTTTGTAAGAAGATATGTAAGGTGTGGTAAGAAGCCTAAATTAGTCTTGGCTAGACAGAATGGAAAAACTAGAATGATTTATGAAATCATGTCATGGATACTTTGTTGGTTAATAACATATCTAACAAAAACAAGTAATTGAGCAATCGTAGGCTTAAATGACTGAATCATTACCTGACATATGAAATGAGAGGTCATGGTTAATTTGTATTTCATCTTGAATACATTTTAAAAGAAGATTCAAAGTGTTTGACAGCCTATTAACCTGCTTTTGGGCCTCAGAGTAAATTGTTCAGATCATCCTCACACTACACGACACGAAAAAAACCTGCAGTGGGCAAATGTGCAGTGAGGATCAGCAGACTTTTGCCTCCCTGTATTTAGCTGTAATACCACCAGTTTAGGTCCTGATTCTGCTGTCTGCCAAATAAGACAAATACAAAATAAGACAAATCTATACTAGTAAGTAAACCGCACCTTGGCTGGTTCTTTGGCCTTGAACCTAGTTGGCACGGTCTGGTCATGCAAGTACCATTAAAGACTCACAGCCTCCAAAACCCAATAGCTGCGTATAAAACGCTAACTGGGGACAGCCCCTGGCCTGTGCTACCTCCCAGAGAGTGTCTGGGGAGTGTTAAGGGGAATGATAATTGCTTCAGACCAAAGTCATGCTGGGGACTTCTCTACCAAATTAATGGCACGGACAGTCAAATTCAAGCACTTGGACTCAGGCCCTGGCACTCTTCGGTTTATAGGTAGATAGCCTGAAGGTAATGGGATACATCAGGCAACTTTTCCAAGCAGAGGATCTAGCTCCCACCGGAGGAGCTGGGCTGATGTTACACAGTCATTAATCTTACTTGCTATGGCTCATTACATTCAAACTATACATTAAACTTGAATTCTAGGTAACTGTAACTTACCACTGAGGAAGTTATAAATAATAGGATTGGCTGCACTGTTTGCATATACAAGCCAGTGTGAGAATGTGAACCAGGCATATACAGTTTCTCTGTCATCAGCATGATTAAACATTCCAAAAACCCTACAGAAAAAGAAAATCAAACCTGAAAGATGGCAAAATTAGAAATCATATTAAAAATTTGGCAACTTCTAGCCTAATTTATCTCTGATGACCTATTTGCAGTACCACAGAAAAGCTGATTCAACAGTGCTCGCTTTCTTGAGAGAATGAAGTCCCCTCCCCATCCCTCAGCCTCCCGTCTTGCTGGTTTAGCACAACAGAGACCATCAGTACTTTACTTTGCAATGGTGCCGATGCATGACTTTTCTGCTAAGTAACCAAAGTCAGCTGGCGTCACATAAGTCAAGACAAGATGGGAGAAGTTGCTTTTGACCTATTCATGTCATTGAGGTTCCCAGCTCGAAGCCCACTCTGCAATAAACAGGGGCTCTGGAATTGAAAAGGAACTGAACTGGCCTCAAAACCGAGGCCACAGTAGTAGCTTCTGTCCTCCACAGAAATGTGCTTTGCCCAGATTCCTTACCTCTAACTTTTGCCATTTAAGTGAAAATCTAACTATGGGCCAACTCTGCTATTGTAGTTGAGGCAGGCTGTATAGTTCATCTGTGGTTCAGATCATAGGTGGCCTGAATTCCCTTCTGGAAATACTTCTTTCTCTCCACATTGCCTACCAAGGGACTTGAGGATGAAAAGTACTTAAATTAGCCTCAGGGAAGTGCCAGAATTGAGTGGGATGTATTTAAGCCTTCATATCCAACTTGAAACTATTCCTCAAAAATTAAAATGTTCCTCAAGCACCAATAACAGGCTGGTTATTTTTCAGGATATACAAATCTTCTGCTATCTGTCATTATTTATCGGATTTCCAGAGGGCTTATGAGATATAGCTAAACCAAAGCCTTAGCCTGTCAGGCACTTCGTGTACACAATTATGTCTCAAATGAATAGAAGAGAAAAGGGTAAAAAAAGTAAAGCATGGCTTCATAGGCAAACTGAAGGGTTAGCTTAAGGTCCCAGAATTGTACATGATGGGGCTTGGGTTTGAACCCAGCATTTCACAGTCCTCGGGGCCAAGCCACAACACTACACTCTCCTGCTAACCTTCAGCTGGTGCTTTTGGTAAATGCACTTCTATGGGCACATTTACAGCAAACAAGCTGTAATCCCATGTAAATAACAGGTTTTAATGGGGAGATAGGCTAGATCATTTTCATGAGGAAGAGCTTGCTAATAAGCATTCCACAGTCTGGCCTTCAGTTTAAGTACTACGGATAGGTTAGATATATTTTTTTCTTGCAACCATATGCTTATTTTCCATTTCTTTATTGTGAAACAAGTAAGCTTATCCTTCAAAAGTATCTGCCAGAATAACAGGAATCTTGTAACAGAGGATTGTTTTTAGACAGAAAGCTTTACTAAGTGTTTACATTTTGGGATAAACTTTACCTTTTCAAGACATTGAGGATGCTAATTGGTAGATAGCAAAGCGCGAAAACTAGGAGGACAACCATTAGCATACGTGCTGTTTTCCTTCTTGCACGAATCTGTTTTATTTCAGCTGCCACAGCGCTAATCTTTGACTTTGTTGACTGTCCCAGCCCTCGGGGCTGTGCAGAGGACTGCAGAGGCTTCCATTTTTTCTGAACAACAGAAGAAGTTCCTGGGATCTAAGAAAGACAAAATAAGAGGCACTTTGAAAAACTAGCACTGTGGGTAGCTATAACAAGAAAAATAGACATGTTGACATACACAATGTAAGCTTGAAGGGAGAAGCAGGGTTTTTTTATTAAATTAATTGATGTAGCTGCAAGAAACAAACCCAATTTCAGACACACTTGAAAGACAGCATGAAAATTTGTGTTTTATCCAAATATATCAACTGATGTATTAAAATTTTCTTCCGACATACTTTGTCTTGCTTTTGTCTTCAGACTCTTACCAATTACACTTACACCAATTACTCTTACACTTACCAATTCTGTTTTTGAAATTATGTTGCTATAAAGTTCTACGTTAAATATTTTGTTGTATGACAGAGTAGTTTATCTTATTAATATGCTGCTAATTTAAGATACTAAACAGCTTTTCTGCACTGGAAAACAAGGATTTAAAGCCTACATAGTTTTAAGTGCCATAAAACTTCCAAATATGCAATCTAGACTACAGCAAAGCAGCTAAAGAAATCACAGCTGAAGTGTGGATCTCCCTGCAAAGCTCTTCAAAACTGAATATATATACATTGATGAATAGAGAGGAATCGTGGAAGAGTGCCAACACATAGGAAGAATTAGGTTAGCCAAAGACACCTTGCAATGGGTAGATGTAGCACCATGCTATTAAAAAAAACCAAACCACCTCATTTTTTTGTTTTCTGTGCCCTCACATAAACCAAGCTGAATAAAGCAATCTTGAAAATTATTTTCTGCCTGCAGCCCAACGTGAAAGACTACAGATGGCAAGGACTTTCTTAGAGAACTCTATTACAATGACATTTATAATGTTTTCAATGTTATACATTGTGAAAACCTTTAGGGTAGAAATACAGTTTTATCCATGCGTAGTGCTATTGTCTGTGGGGTGACTTCATAATTGATATTTAAAAGTATCTGCAAAATTCAAATTGTCTATGGTAACGTTTTAAAAATTAGGGCTTATCCACACAAACTGACCAGAAAATAACAAAATTTTGGATATTTAATTCAGAAAAAAAGTAAGCTAAAAAGGGAATCCTTGTTCTAAAATCAAAAAACATGTGCTTTCAGAATTGTTCCAGAATAGCTATTATGTTGGTTTGGGGTTTTTTTTTGTGATTAGCGTCCTTGCATAGAGAAACCCTTAATTTAGCATTTATGTGCACCATCAAACCTAATTCCAACTATTGGAATGTTTTGGCAAAGTCGTGTTCTAATGAACAGGAAAATCAATGAAGCAGAATGGGGGATACATTATAACATTTCTTTTTTACTAATGTGTCTATGGACATAAAGCAAAAAAACCCCTTGCACTTACTTCTACTGCGAGTTCCCACTCATTCAGCTGAAATCAGCAGTATCTGTTTCATACCTGGACATGTCTGTCCTGTTGCAAGGGATTTACCCTACTTAGCTGTGGGTGTAGTACTGCAATGTGTCTTTGCCATGTATTACTGAGATAATACACTGTCTAAGACTCTGATGCCGGCTTATCAGGGGTGCTTTGGTATCCTGTTCTTCTAGCTTTGAAGCAGAAGTTTTTTTATTCCTTTTCAGTCATACTGAGTTATGACATCGTAGCAAGAACTGGAGATGGAAGCAGAGAAATTCAGCCAAATCTCTCCCTCCTGATTATGCCAAAGATTCACTTGAAGAAATCAGTGAGCAGCTTTCGTGGTAGCTATTTGCAATTTAGATGAAGAGAAACATTACCTTGGCTCAAAATTGTGAATGGCTATTTCTACAGAAATGTTAGCCATGACTGTGTACATGGTTTGTACTTGTGGGTGCAGGTAGAAGGGTCTTCTCTGGTATTTAATCAGTCTTTAACAGCAAGCAGTGATCAAAGGCAGGATTGTATACAATGTACAGTCTCAACGTACTACGTATTAAATTGCTAAATCTTCAGGAGTTTGTATTGAGAACCTTTCTAAAGAGCCCTATTTTCCTCAGTCTTTACCTGGCATACACCTGGGCTTTGCTACTATTACACCAATAGGCAATGATACAGCAAGAATTTTACCAAGAAAAAAAAAGAGCTATATACCCACAGACGCATAGCTGAACCAGTACCATCTAAGGAGCATAACACTTCACAAGTGTGTGTGTGTGTGTATACAGAAACATTTACAAAGATGCATTTATGTAAACACATATCCATGTATTACAAGTGATAGGACAAGAGGAAATGGCCTCAAGTTGCAGCAGGGGAGGTTTAGTTTGGATATTAGGATAAATTTCTTCACTGAAAGGGTTGTCAAGCACTGGAACAGGCTGCCCAGGGAAATGGTTGAGTCACCATCCCTGGAGATATTTAAAAGATGTGTAGACATGGCACTTATGCAGATGGTATAGTGGTGGACTTGGCAGTGTAACGGTTGGACTTGATGTTCTTAAGGGTCTTTTCCAACCTAAATGATTCTATGATTATGTATGTACAAGTATACACATGCCAGCATAATGCATATACTTGCTTTTCAGTAATGAATCAGTTATAAAGATAATTGTGGATAATTTGTGTAATTCCAATGATGCACTAAAACCCCACTAGCTGTGTCCAAACAGGTACTAAAAGTTGCAATTCTTTTCTTATGCACGTTTCCTCTGTCCCCTCAAATTATTATCAAGGGTTTTAAAAACAGAGGAAATCTCTCCAAATGTAATAACAGCTTGCAAAGATTGGAAAGTTATATTTCAGCTGCCAAAATGAAAATGGGTAGGGTTCCTAGTTATTAATATGAATAGGCTTTAGTGTCAATGCATTTGGACATCAGTAAGTTGAAGCATACAGTATGGAACTCAATTATACAAATTATGTGTCAACACTTTCATCATAAGTCCATTCAGTCCTATTTATTTTTTCAGAAGTTACTTTTCATCTACCTAAAATCTGCAAGAAAACATAGCCTCCTAAGTCACTACTTCCTTGCTAATAATTAAAATAAATTACTCAAAATCCCTGGTATTTGTGGCATGATTGTTCTTGTCTTTACAAAGATGAGTCATGAATTCAAAGATTGTAAAGCTTATATTCAAAGATCAGCTTGAAAGACACAATCAGTAATTTTAAGAGCTATTGCACAAAGTACGGTAAGGATAGCTTGTAAATCATCTTACCTTTAGTCATCTGGAAATTTACATGCACAACACACTCCATTTTAACAAAGAACCTTTAGAAAAAGTGTAAGGCATAGAAAGCATCTACTGTTTGCCGTGTTGTTTCTATCACGTACATCTGGAAGGCTTATTGTACCTTGCAATAGGATCACTATATTTAACTTAAGTTCTAGTAAACAGCATGATTTCTTAATTGAAACTATTATCAAATAATACATTTAGAGCACTGCATTCGTTTGCTTTACATGATTGATTATGGCACACCTGTTGCACTTAGAAAAATGCCTGATGTCTGCAGCCAAGTCACAGTTGATAATAGATGTACAGTGGTTTTAATTTCACTTAGTGCAGCCTCTTATACATAGTGCTATTATCTATGCTAGGAAAAGAGACATCTGTAATTTTGCATCATTGACAGCACTAAGCCTGTAGCAGTATTTGTCTTTTAGCCACTGAAAAAAAAAAAAGGATCATCCTAACCTTATCAGCGTGCAAGATGTATAGGGAAAAGAAATACTGTGAAGAAGAAATAGGGCAGCTAATACAATTGCGGGGAAAAAATCCTAACAAAACAGATTGATTTCCAGTCATTTAACTTCTGCTTTGAATCTGAACCAGCATTTTCAAGCTACATGCAAGTTAAGAACAATTGCTTTGCGTTAACTTAATTAGTGGACAGTTTGAGAGAATAAGTATGTTGTAAAGAAAGTACAGAAGAGAAGGTTATGAAGGAATATGGTGATATGGGCATTGGGTGCTACAGGATGGATAACTATTCAGCAATGCAGAGCATCTGAGCAAAGCCTTTGTTCTGGTGAAGAGCCCACTCAAATTGTAAAGCTTAAATTTTACCTTCAAACTATCTATTTAATCTCCTAAATGTAAGAAATTAAAAGCAAAAATAAAAATTTAAAGATAAACAGCAACTCTGGTTTTACATAATCTGATTAGAAGTGAGAATAATTGCTATTATGATGTATGGATGATAACAAAATGCCTTAAAGCAGATTTGGTTTTTTCCTATATTTTAGTTATTTGCAAGGGATACAATTTGTCAGTGTAAGATTTGATTTTTACTTTTAACATATGTATATTTAGAAATCTAAAGTCTACTTGTGAGTTCTCTGATGGATCAATTAGAACTGCATGAAAAATGCTCCTTGATGTGGCAGATATTATGCCCTGGCCAGGACAGCCTCAAATTTGGATGGTATCAGACATAATGGTGAGAAAGAAATTATTCATGCCCATATCTTGATGGAAATGTCAGCCACTGTTAGAGCCATTTGAGAGGACAGAAGAGGGAATATCTTGCATCATGTCTTCAACAGGATGAGTTTATTGTCCTTTACAGAATGACAGGGCAGGGGGTGGCGGAGGACTACAGCTATAGATAAATCCTGGACAAAGCCGAAGACAGCAGAGAGAACCATAAACTGATGCACGATAGATTACAGTTCACACCCAGAAAATGATTCTCAAGCCGACACCACTTCGAATTGTTGGAGGGGGAAAAACGTTCCTGAAAACATTCACATCATTTTTGCCATTTTGATTCAAATGTTCTTTGAGTGCTTCCTTGCTTGGGTTTTTTGTTTCATATTTCTGTTTTCTTTCCTGTATTTTTAACTTGAAGCTTGAATAAAACAGATGTTCACATTAGAAATCATGCCAATTATTTGTCAATAATTCACATCAAATGTTAACTAATAACAGCCAGCTTCACATCAGGCAATTCCAGTCTCACAGTTCTGATAGTTGGACTTCCTAGTCTAACTTCTGTTCAGACTGGACCTGCTATGAACCTGAGACTTTGTAGAATGAAAAATAAAAATTAAAAGTTGTACAGACTACTAAAAAAATGAGAAGGTCAATTCTAACTTTTGGCTGCTACAGAAGATTTTAGCGGTACAAATAAGATCACCTAAGGTATTTTGGTAAGAATTTAGATACAATGGGAGAGATCTTTCTTCTGCCTATAATCAATCTTTCTCTTGCCTTTTTCTCTCTTTCTCTCCCTCTAAGCCCTTCCTAGACATGAGCAAGAAGGGGGTTACATTCAGCCTGCCTGCCTTCATTTTTTAATGCATCTCAGTGCCTATCCAAGGTGGCCGTCAGCCAGCAGTGTCACTGAACCTGGTAACAGTGCCGGATGTGAAAATCCAAGTCCTGAGTGACAACATGGAGCATACAGAGAAGATCGTACGTAGGAATCTGCACATAGTCACAATACAAGCAAATAGAGCTAGTGTGAAGTGACTTACCTGGCGACACCACAGCTTTCGAAATATTTGCAAATAGGCCAACACCATAAGACACAGTGGTGCCATGTATGTCACCAGAAAAAAGCATGTGTGATACATTTTGGGGTAAACCTCAGCTGGAAAGAGAATTCAAATAGGAAAAGTGCATTTAAATATACATACATTTCAAAATCACTTTAAGCCAAATTATTCATATAGATATGCATGTGTTTTTCAAACATAATAGGTTATAATGGAAGATGTATCCAATAATATTATGGTCAGGATTGATTTTTTTAATCACTTCTGTATACATTCTGTTTCTATTATAAACATGCTTTTATCTCAAGCATCTCTTATATCACATTACTGCTTTCATTGTTACGTTAGGTACAAAGTCTTAAGAAGTTTTGCTTTTTATTAAATCAGTGAAAGACAGAAAATTTCATTACCTAACAATAGCTAACTAATTATCCAACCTGCCTCATCTTTGACATATTTAACAGGTTGTGTAACTGTCTTTAGTTTTAATTCTGCAAAGGTTACTATGTATCCCTGAGTAAATTGCACAGTCTCTTGCCTATAAACAGAGAATGTAGACTATAGCACACAGAATGCTGATGGGAGGAGAGACAGACATTTCTTAAATCACTTTTTGGTGGCAGAATAAATGTGATTAAGACTCAGTGATTTATTATTACGATTACACTTTTTAAAATAGAATTAATTCAGTTAAACTTAGGCAATTTCCAAGATTATTTTTGACTCAGCTTTAACAATAATGAGTTTGCTACCATTGTGTTATAGTTGCCTGTGCATCTCTTTTCAAAAGACAACTTATGAATGTTAATTGCTTAGAGACAAACATCTTACAAGTGTTGTGAGTACATTGTGTTTTAAGAATATTGTATCATAAGCTTCATCATTAGGTTATAGCAAAACTTGCAGTGGGTGCCTGGAAAACTTGCTTTTACTTTTGTAACATCAAATATAGTTTGGGGTTACCAAATGTTGATATTAATTACAGCTTAACATTTATGGATGGCCTCAGAAAAGGAATGGACATTATGGAGAGTGACAATATGTAGCAGAAGAGAAACAGTGCACTCCATGAGCAGTGAGATTGCATGGTAATCCTAACCATTGCATTTTGGCTAGGGTAAAGAAGGAATTTTTATGTTAATTTCCAGAACTTCCAAATGTTTCAGGATGAGATTATCTACAACTGAAACTCTGTATTGATTGTAGTTTAAAAAAAAAAAAAAGAAAGAAAGAAAAAAAGAGTTGCATGAGATCAAAAGATTGGTGAGTCAAACTTATTTTCTGCCTTTTAAAGTGACTGAGATCGTGGATCCTATCAAACAAGAGGTCCCTCTGCATGCCAGGAGAATCCCTGAGAGTTTGATTAGACAAGGAGATAGAAAGACTTGGCCCAAAACACTCACAGCAGGGAGGAGTACACACACCATCATGTTAACTCCAGGCTCACCCTCAAACCCAGACTCCAGTAATATCACACTCAGTGTTGGGCCTGAAAGTGCCAGCTGGTTCACCAGTCAGAAAAACTTCAGTACCAGGGAAATGGAAACTTGCTATAGCAAAATCCAGCCCATGTTCATTGCTAGCAAAGGTAATAGAGATGTTGCCATTGACATTTGACAGCTTTGGTGGATCAGGGTTCAAAAAATTCAGATGAGCAGCATTTGGCTCCTTACTTGCTCTACGATCCTGTAGCAAATCAGCTTACCAACTCTTAACTAGCAGCTGCAGCCACTAGCTCTTGCCAATGAACCTGGGGGAGGCAGACAATTTGGGGCAGGTTTTTTATAATTGGTGATGATCTTGGTTCGTATATTGACTGATGATCTCAAACTTGTTTTTGCACTCCAGAAAATGCAGCCTCACAGCAGTCCTGTCAGACAGAGAAATACCGACATGCATACTTCACAGGTGGAGAGATTAAGGAGAAACTGGAGTAACGTGACTTACTGGGATCACGGGAGGTCAGAGCTGACAGTACATTCTTTCTGCTCAGAAGGAGGTGCCACCTGCCTCATCAATGCTCTGCAGGCAGCCAGGCCCCTTTCAGGTGGAAGGACGGGACATATTTAAAAGGCCATCTGGAGTTTATGGCTTCCAATTTAGCATTCCAAGTAAAGTGAAACAATAAATGAGCCTAGCTATCTACAAAGAACTGACGGACCAGGTTGGAGGAAGATCCTAACACTTGCCTTTGAAGTTTAGCCACCTGGAAAGTGCCAGCTGCTAAACATCAAAGGAAACCTGTCCCTCCTCCACCCAGGGCAAAGCCCTTTGTAGAACTTTTCCCTAAGAAGCACGACCCTGTTTAGCTTCTCAAGCCAGAGGAAAGCTTTAAAGCTGTTTGACAATCACAGCAAGCAAGAAGGAGGAAGGACTGGTTTGGGATACTGTTCATTTATCAAGTGAGTGAGTTCCAGGCTCCTCGAATGAGAACATCAATCAGTCTGTGGTGCTGGTAATTCACCAGCTGCCTGACTGGGACTGATGAACCTCTTACTGCCAAGCAGAAGAGGAGAAAAGGGTCCTTGCCTTCCACGGTCCCTTAATGGGCTTCAGGACAGGGGGAGATCATTCTTAGCCGGAATAACCATCTCTTTAAGAAGAAACTAATGATTCTCACATCACTGGCCACTATCTTACTGAGAAGAGAGAAGGGGACAAAAAGCAAATGGGTGGTCACGGAGATTGGACTGGAGCAAGATCAGCATTCCTACTCAGAACCAGTCATACAGCACAATTACCCCACCTGATAAAGGATCAGTATGCTAAAACAAGCCACCTTCTGACTGCTGCAGGGTTATTAAACAAACGTTAAACTTTTCTAAAGCTTCCTTCTCGTCACTGTGTTCCAGTCCCAGACTGTTGCTCAATGAAGCAAGGAGGTAGAAGATTGAAACTACAGCTCCTGGATTTTTGCCAGAATTTTACTATGGTTGTGTAAATACATATATACATACATGTATACATACGCATATGTATACAAACTGAAAACAACCCAGACTCAAAAGGTTTTGCTATGTCTAGCAAATGAAATATTCCCTTAAGCCATAGGTGCATAATGAAATTGGTACTCTTGACAGCTTCTCTAGGAACAGGGAAAAACAACAAGACTATCAAGTTTGCTGAGCATCAGGGGAGAGTTCCCAGGTTCCCTAGCCTCAGGAAGATACCTGTGAGATTTTGGAGTTATCAATATGAAGAGGCAATGCAGCTAAAAAGTATACTTTTAGAATAAAGCTTAACAAATAGGAAGTGGGTGCTCATAGTAGAGAAAATTCGACCACACAACACAGTCCTTTCCAAACTATGTTCCTATGTCAGAATACTTACAGTTAGCTAATATAAAAATTACATTTTCAAATCTGATATATTATGTTTGAGCTATCAATTCATGACAACACCAAGCATAACTCTAGTATTAGCAATGTTCTGACTTCTTTCTGCATCAAAATGTCCCACAAGTTTTTCCTTAAATTCTGAACACTGTGTAAAACAGGATGTATAAACCTTCATGTAATAATGCAATTTCCAGCTATTTGCTTTCTGGAATTAAGACAATATGTTTTTGTACTATTTTATGAGTAGTCTGAGAGGAAATGGAACACAAAGTCTTCTCTTTGTTTCCATTCATCCATGTAGTTCTGGGAAAGGATTACCTCCATATTCTTTTTATCATTTGCAAAGGGGTTGGGTAATGCACTTTGGCTAACACTCATTTCACAAACTGCTCTAAGAGAATGTATTTAGCTGACTTGGACACATGGTGAACTCATTTTAATATAAATTGCATCAAATTCAGCACATAGCAATTACGGACTATTACAGAACTGTGGCCAACACTGGCTCCTTAAGTGAGCCTACATAGGTCGCATGTAGGATCCTTCTGCATTCCCAAATAAAATATTGTTATTAGACAGTACTCAAAATGAAAAAACCCTTAGCCTAGAATTGGCAATAAATTTTATATTCTGGAACGCCAGAAGCAATTAAAAAGAAATTGAGCCCTGTTTTAGGCTGAACTGTTGCTTCATTTGTAGTCACTGGCAGCTCTCCAACAACATGCTTGGAATCTTATTAGTTAGGGTGGCCACTATTTGTTCACTGTTAAGGAGCCCAAAGGCCCCAGGTGCTGATCAGACCTTCCTTCCAGACACTCCTCAGACTTGTATGGATTTCAGCAGCTGGACCTAAGTCTGAGTAGGATACAGTGCTGTCTCCTGCTTTGGCATCTCTGACGTTTCCCTGGACATGGCCTCCTGGTAGTCCTCCACAGCACCTCATGTTTCAGTGGCCCTGAGTTTCCAGAATTAGAACAGACTTCCAAAACACTTTGGAAAGTGTCATTAAGCACCCCATTTTTGCAGTCCCACCCTTGACAATTCACAGCTTAACATCCTTGGGACATACAGAGTACATGATGCTCTGCAAAGATTTCATCAGATGTACCCTAATTTCAGACACCATAAATTATACGCAGTTCTAAACAAAGCAGTAAACACCCAAATATAATCCCTTTCCTCTAAATTGACCCTCCTATAGGATTTGCTTAGGGGTCTTGAGAGCGTGCAGTTTCTACATCTCCACTTTCTCTTTGCAAATATAGCTTATTTGTAAGAGCATGAATTTCTTTCTCCTTCAGCCTCCTCCTAGTTAGCTTGCTTTGACCCTCAGTATTCCCATAGTCAAAAAAGGCAAAACAAAATCCAACAAAAATGCAGCTATTTTCTTTGAAAATACTAGCTCTTGATTCCTTCTTCTGGCCTCAAGGCTCACCAGTCTTTTCAAACTGCTGCCCTGTTATCCATGTTCTTTTTTAGTTCTGTTTGGGGGCCTTTGTGATTTCAAACCCTGTTTTTCAGTAGAAAAACTGTATTTCTAAGCTTTGGCTCAACTCAGTGTCCTTAGACATTTTCAGTCGAACGGAAATTATTTGTAGCTAATGACACCTTATTCTCTAGGCTGAAAGGGATGTTAGTGTACACATATTATATTTTATTCTCATTGATAATACATGGTTAACTCTACATTTACCAAGTAATTCCACGATTTGCGCAACCTACTTGTAACTTAATGCATAGAAAGGTTCTTCTCTCAAGTTACTGTGATAAACTATTATCAGAAAGTGGAGAGGATTATTTTTTATGGATAGCTGAAATGGACCACCAGAATAACTAGCAATGATGGTGCATTATCTTTAGAATAATAATTCATTAAAAAGGCAGCAGGATTGTTATCTTTCAGTGGAATGAAAAGCTTCCCATTTTAGAAAATTTTAACACATTTTTAATGTAAAATTATTTTCATTTCAGGCTCAGTATAAATTAAAAAAAACCCAACAAACAAATAGTTTGGGGGTATTTACACTTCATTTCTGAAGCCACACACAAAAAGAACTTAATTCTATGCACAACTACTTGCCTTTGTTACATCCCTTTCTACCTCTCCAAACATCCAAGTGAAGGCTTACAGCGTAACCCCGAAGATCAATAGATTTCATTTTGGACAAATGCATTCCATAGGAGCAGAGTCTTGCAAACACATGGAAGTTGTTTTTCTTTTGTATAATGGGTGCCTCAGCTCAGGCGTGTCTGTGGGCTGCAACTGCTCCAGCGCAGCACTGAATGACAGGCCGTCTTTAAAATAGTTCCAAGGCTACTACGGACTCTGTAGTTCAAAAGCAACACTTCCCTGTGGGGAATCAAAAAGTGGCCAATGCAGATCTGGAAATTTTGAGAATGATGCTCTCCTGACTCCCAAATTAATTAACTACATCATTTTCATTTCCTAGGTTGATTAAAAGAATCTTTGCTGCAGATCTCACCTTGAAGTGGTGAAGGCATGGATAATTAGTTCTGCAGCCAAAATGAGTGGACACAAATTGTACTTGGAGTGAATGCTGTGAAAGAAAATAGTCACATGGCAACCAGCAGCAGACTGGGATACAAAATTGTTCACAGATGAAGAACAAACACTAGAAGTAAAGAGCAGATGTCCCCTCTCCAGTGAGACGGCACATACAATACTCATAGCTCAACAGAGGCTTCCCCTACCCTACAGACTTTCAGCACATCTTTGTCTGCCACGAGTGCCAGCTAGCTAATGGCCTTGTCCCAGAGGACTAACTGGGATGAAGGAGACAAAGAACAGGGAACGTGATAGCCAGTGTCTTCTCATTAATGCCCTGGTGGCCCTGCAGAGACCCTTAGCAGGGAAGAAACTTCCAAAACAGCACATAGAAGAGCCCTCAGCAGTTCAAGCTGCTCAAGCTAATTTATCATGATAATTAACTACAGGTGATCCCATTGTATTTTATCTTAATTGCTCCCAGGACTAGAATCCTCTTCTCTAGAGACAGCTCTGGGAGGGAGTTTGAGTGTGTTTTAGTCTGACCTGAGGCTATTAAACAGGTACCTTTTAGTTATATGTTTTGGCAAGCCTGGCTTTATTTTCCTGCGTGTGAATAATGGTATTACTGATGGTCATTATATCCAGTGTCAGAGCCACAGCATGTAACTCCTATGCTCTATTAGCACTGGAGTTATGCCAGGGCCCACCGGAGTTGAGTCTCAACCATTCAGGTGGGTGGTTAACACCACTTGCTGTGAACAGAGTCAAAACAGAAGTAGTTACCCCCTGGCAACCCTTACAGCTTCTTACAGCTGAATTCAAATACAGAACAAGTTAGATTCAAAGTTAATCTGGAAAGGCAGAATTACACTTCTTGGATAGAATCATTTGTAACTGATTACATTTACAAAGTTATTTAAATGATCTTGTCCATGACAAATTTCAGATTGCAGGCTAATTTGGTACCCTTTATTGATGACGCCTCTATAAATTCTGCAATGACATGCAATTTACATTGAAGTCCCAGGAGATACCTATAAAAACTAGTCAAATATCAGTAATTAGCCAAAGCAATGTATCAGGTAAACAGAAATTCTGTTCTCGTGTAGTTATTTCTTAAGGCTAAATACAGAAGTCTTTGTAAACTTGCAATGTCCATCAATCACAGAATTATATAAGCATAGGGTGGGAACATTTCTACTCTCTGGGAAACATTAACACGGTCAAGACATAAGCCAGCCTCATTCATATAAACTTGGTTTCAAATGTACTTTAAGTCTTACCAATATAAAAGAAAAAAAGATTTCACAGTATTTGAAAAAGGGTAGTTCTAGGAAAGCTTGTATAATTAAGCACATTTTGTGATATGTTTATACAAATTGACTGCATATTAAGATGTTCTGATATTTTTATTACATAACAGCAGTACAAATTCAGTCTTTATGGTCAATGACACACTCACCTCCCCAGTGCTCATCACACACTGTGAACAAGGTGGTTTTATTGGCTAATCCTGGGAACACACTGCTGCACTCCATAACAATAGCCTGAGGAATCATTATGATGCAGGACACAATCCAGATAATTATAATGCTGTTCCTCGCTCGCTTGGCTGTGCTTTTAAACATCAAAGGGTGACAAATTGCATACCATCGATCCAAAGCAATGCAGCTAAGTGTTAGTACAGACACAGAGACTGAAACTGTCTAAAGAAAAGGAAACATTATGTAAATGTAAATGTAATTTTTTCAGAGCTTTAAAAATTATTTCTGTTTTCAACACAGTTAGCTCTTCATCTCCAATTATTAAATAGAGATTATTCCCTGGAAAAGTCTCCTTTTTAAAGCACTTCTTACAGAATTACAATAGATATCCTCATCTGCTGTAGTCCCACTAGATTCAACAGGACAATCCACAGATTAGGGTGCTACCCAAACTGAGTAGGCACAGCAGGGTCAGATTCTGAAAGAGTAAATGCATGCAACTTAGAATTTGCAAAATTTTATCTGAAAAAATACTTTTAAAACATTAGATGACAAATTAGATCTTTTTCTCTTTGTGGATCGATTTTGTTTGTTTGTTCATATTCTATGTTATATTTGGATACCATTTTGCCTTTTCAGTTTTCACAGGAACAATGGAAATTCAGGGTCTCATAAAAAACCCCAAACAATCAGCTTAAGGCAGACAAAGTCATTTTACCTTCTATTCAGCACAGGAAACAACCTATCACTTTGGTTTTATTCTTTCACTCTGTACACTAGGTCATCATTTCACTTTCTCTTTGGATTTTCTTCCACTAGAATGGTGGCTCTGAAATAAGTTTCATGATTTTGATTCTTTCTAGTAGATGACACAACGTGGCTCTTCAGCCATACAGGTACCTGCTCAAAATATAAATTGTGCTGAAGCACAGAGCTGATCACCTGCATATATTCAGAGTTCTGCTTAATTCTTTGGATTTAAAATAACAGAAAGGCCAAGAACTTGTCATTTGAGTATGCCCAGCCAGTTAATCTCACCAGCTATTCTTAGAAAAGTTATTTGTCAATAATTTTGATGCAAATGATTTCATAACTAATCAACTCTACCAGTAAATGAGTGGTGGCAATTATTGCATAAGGCAGACAATCTGAACAGCTCCCAGTGAATCTGGATACTTTGACTATTTTTAAAGAATACAAAGTAAGCCATGAAACACATATGAAAGCCCAGGCTCCCTCCAGAAGTTTGGATTCTCTGTCCTGGACACTTGTGTAGCTGTTTAGGTCCACACACACGGAGTACAAATTACTGTAATTCTATTTACAGACATTTTTATTTCTTTACATCCCTTCTGAATTATTAAAAAAGATCACAAAAAGTGAAGAGCATCAGATAAATGTTCCAGAAAGTGTATTGCCCAAGTCTAACAATCAGATGGACCAAGAACAATATTTATTAAGCATAAACATAGTCACAAGTGGAACAGTCCTTTAATCCTCAGCATGTACCCTGAGAGACCTACTTCAGTAGCAGGGATAGACTTCCATCAGATTACCACTATTAGGAGGATGCTACTGTTCTTTCTCTTTTTCATAACACGGGTTATGTGTACACAAACACAGTAAAATAATACCTGTAAGTAGGGAATCACTTTGCAGAGGGGCTGCCCAAAGAACCACGTTTCTGTGATGTCCACTACTAAAGTTGCTGGAAGACAAGTAATTGTGACCAGAATGTCAGCCAGCGAAAGATTCACTATGAAATAGTTGGTAACTGTCCGCATGTGATGGTTCTTCCACACTGCAATGCAAACTGAGTTTGGAAAGACAAGTTAGTGAGATGGAAGTGACTTAGAGAATGCTTCAACAGGAAAACACGTAGCTTTGGAGAGTTAAGGAAATGTTTGTGTCCTTTTTAACACAGAATATTTGAATATGTAGTTCAGTGTAAGAACCTTGTGTTTTCTTTTAGAGTGGAAACAAGAGGGTACATTTAGAGAGAATCTCAGTATGCAAAGAATAGTTTTCCACAGACCACAGCATGGGAAATAATCTGGTATATAAAGCAGCTTATTTTCCTGCTAGTTTATCTTCACTAACTATTTACACAACTTTTTCTTCATGTCTATTTTAATCAATTGGCTCTAGTCTATGGCAATACACATCTACATTTGTAAAAGTTTCTCTTTTTCTTATGATAGCATGATGCTTAATTCAAATTGCTAGCACACGGAATCTTGTAAACTGTAACAAGACAACGATCATTTTATAAAATATTTTTCTGGGCATGATATATCTATTGCATCTGCAGAGAATCTGTAACAGTTGTCTGGGTAACTGTGATTTGAGGTAAATAAATAAAGATCATTTTTTGCAGTATTAAGTGCTACCCATTTTAAATGTGGTATATTTTTGACGATGATTACTGTGATCGAAAGCAGCACGTAGCAGACACTTGACAATATGTGCCTTTAAATCTTGTTTTATATCTTCTCTTTTCCCTCTTTCAATTTGAAAGGCTTTTAGAAATGAGGCAAATCAGTCCTTTAACATGGTTGCACTAAATTCATAAGCTAATATATTAAGACTGCCAAAACTGAGCCTGAGAAACTGGCCTAAAAATAAGATTTTTAATAACTTTGGAAGTAAAACCCTAAGAGATTGTAGCAATCAATAGCTTTTGAACATTCTAGATTCAGTCACCAAAAGCTCTTTAAAAACCGATGCCCCAAAATTTCCAGAAACACCACAATACTTCTTGTAAGAAAACAGTACAACCTCATGGTACATCAAAGGTTCTTCTCCTGTAAACAACAATTCATCCATCATGCAAACCCGGGTGAAGGTTCAAAGTTTCCTTAATCTGTCAGGATATAGCACTATGCTTAATTTAGATATATTAAACAGATCACAGAATGCTAAAGAATAGATTTAGAAGAGTCCTCAAGAGGTTGTCCAAATCTAAAATGGAATCAGCTAGAGTTAAGCCATTCTCTTATTAAACTAGCTAAAACAGCTGGAAAAAAATACACAGACTTTAAGGCACATAAGCTCTTGAGATCAGATGCTTCTTTAGATCCTAAGAAGGATGGTGTGCCTGAAAGCTTGTGATCATCTTCCAGCTGCATGAGTTGATCTAATAAAATATATTTATTTACTTCATTCCACAAATCTTGTCTTGTTTAAGTCTTTAGGCCAACACTACAGCAAGACTACCACAGAGCCATTGTTGGCAAGTTTACATTTTAAAATCTGTTACATTTGAGGATATGAATGTGTTGCAGTGTTTAACTATCTTCCCTATTGAAAAAAAAAAAAAAAATCCTCTATTGTCTATCTACTTTTCTTTTGCTGCTATTCGTATCACTTTTTTTTCCTGCACACAGGCAGGAATGAAGAAGAGTTTTTTCCCTGCAGCAATGCTTCACATACATAAAGACTGTCATTACATTGTTCCTCAATTTTCTTTTCAGACTGTACAACTTCAGAATTCTTTTACTCCCAGTGATTTTTAGAACCTCTGCAAGTACCCTTGTTGCTGTTGTCTGGACACTCTTCAGACTGGATTGCATCTTTGTGGTCAAAGTGCAGTGACCAAAATGAGCAGAATACTCATTCAAGACCTTACTAGAGCTTTATCAGGAGCTGAGATTAGAGCACTTCTTTGTGAGAGCTATGTTTAGACATTTTGGGGTAATTTAGGACAAAGAGAGGCAGAGGCTAGGTGGCCTTCAGTTCTCTAACAGAAGGTAATTTTATCAAGTACCTTTTTAGAATATAGGCTTCCAAGTAATATCTAAAACCCCTTTTGCGCCACAATAGATGTTCTTATAACATGTTGCAGACATGGTTCCAGTTTCTATAGCTTGTATAAATTTAATCTTTGCTATGCATCTATCATGCGCTTGTAAATGCAAGTGAAAACCCTTCTGCAAAGCTCTTCACTTTTCTTGTACTGGTTTTGGGGAAAATCTCCACAGTATCCATTTCTTCTATTGTTTTCTTCCTAAATACAGAATTTCAGGTTCTCTTAGCTGTGGCCTCAGATGTCTGAAAGGCAAGGCTTATAAATCAAAAGCTTGAACAAAACAACATATAAATCATATTTTCTTCCCATTTGAGTGATTTAAGTTACTTACTAAAGTAATTATTTCTATAGCATTGCATGATAATTACAACATAACTATCCAGAGCTTTATCATTGTCACTTGATGCATGGGATTACTACAGTTATAATTTACAGTCTGACAATGCAGAGGCAGCATGTAACAGGTAATACATTGCTGCCCCTCTGGAATGTTGTTCACAGTTGGAAATGCAATGCTGGAGAAAAAGACTGCAAACACCATTTCACTTACAATAATGTTAACGCTCTGGGCTTTTTACTTAAGGCTTGTGCTTTGTCTTGAGTGCAATTCATACTGAAAATATATTATCCTGTCTTGTACTCAGCAAAAGTTAATATGAAGTGGCAATATTTTTCTGTACTTTTTGTTTCTTTCATCAATAGGCAAAAGTTAAATAAAATGTTGTTTTAAAAGTTCAGAGTTTGGCTACTTTGTACTCATGCTATGGTTTCAACAGTCCTACATTCTACCCGATTCAGACAGGTGTATTGTTTTCAGCAAAGGATGTCAGTGCCTAAAGTTGCCAGATTTAAGCAGATATGTATGTTCTTTGGCAAGGCCTATTCTCATTCCTGTGTTGACCTGTTTGGGGAAAGCACCTGAACATAAACATTATTTCTGGTAAAAAAACCCGTAAGTTAACAAACATGAGGTCAATCTCATCGGCAGCAAACTGTATCATATATCAATTCATAGCATTTTGCATGTTGTGTTTAAAGCTTTCTGTCAGTATAAGCAAATGAAATCTCATGATAGCCCAGAGAGCTAAGAAAATAATTACCATTTTCATCCTTACAGAAGTTGCTAAAGGCCATACAGTAAATCGGACACAGAATAAGAACTCGGACTCTTAATTCCCTGCTCTATACTAAGCCTTCCAGATCACGCTGGCTTAACATGAATGGAATTTAGATGAACTCCAGTACCTGCTATTCCTCAGAGAAATATAAAAGACTATGCCCCTTGCTACTCAGGGAGTAGCAGTATGCAGGAAAGCCAATGCACAGAAAGTAGCTCTGAATTCCTTTGAATTCTACTCTGTGGGGGCAAGAGGCACCTGAAAGGTGAAAAAGAAAATAATTTACAAGCATAGAAATGCAAAATCATTTGTTACTGTAGATCTATCTGCTTATGCTTGTGTTTGCCCTTTCGACCTCATCCATTCTTTGCAGCATAGACCATTTTCCATTCTTTGTACGGCACATAGCACAAGAACATCTTAATTAGCATGTTTACATACTACCATAATAATTAAATATCCCAGCAACTTATTCCATGAATGTATACCAAAAATGACTTTGTGTAAAGAAGCCTCTGAAGAGAAAGTATTTTAAGAACAAGACAGCTTTTTTGCCCACTGCTTGCCCTCTGCTACTTGCAGTACTGTTTTCAACCTGCACAAGCATTGTAATGTTTTCTTTCACTGCAAGGCTGAACTGAGCTGTGAGGCTTTGCTACGAGTTATTTGAATAGGACAGAACGGTATAAATGACAGAAAGTTAGTTCAATGTATTCCTTCCAGACTCAATGTCATTCTGAGTCTACGACAGTACAAGGTTATTCAGTACTCTTGGACAACAGCTTCATTGATATACCAGTGATCTAGCAGATCATCAAGAAAGATGCTCTAGCCTGGCTTCAACTGTTATTTTATAGGTGTGCAAAATAGTTTGACTATGCTGCTGAATATATTATAATTAGTTAAGCATCAGAAGAAAATAATTTTGTATACTCTCCACTCTCGCTCCTTTAAGATGCATTTTCATCTCAGGTGGGTCTATAGAGAAGTGGAGACACTGAGCTCCTGCATAAACCCTAAAGAAACATGCTGGAGAAAGGAAGCTCCGTGGAGTGGGAAATGCCATCTGCCTACCCAGAGTGAAACAGCAGAGAGCTGTGGCTTTCCGCTCGGCTTGGAGAAGGGAAGCAAGGATGAGCAAGGTAGTAAAGATTCGCAGCTGGGAGTGTATTTTATGAAAAAGTACTCCAAAATCATAAAACAGGAGATAAGCCCAGCACCAGCCTTCCTAAAAAACTTGGGAGACACCACAGAGTTAACAGGATGTCTGTTCAGGTAGGGCGCAATGTAGTGGCCCAAACTGAGCTCTTCAGACCTCTGCTGAAAATCTATGAAATAGTAAAAATAGCTCTGAATAAAACCTTGATTTAACAGTATGTGCAAATCTTTTACGCAATCTTTGATGTTCCCGGCTATAAACAGGAATGAGGAAGAAAGTGGGAAAAAATGATATGAACACAGGCACTGAAGAAAAGAGGATCAGAACTTAAAAAAAAAAAAAAAGGGGAGAGAAACGTATAAGAAAGGAAACTGAGAAATGTGTTCCTACTGTGCATGATTTTCCTGACTGCTAGAACCTAATTACCTGCCCAGTGTATTTTATTATTTTCTGTATTGTAGTTTTTATTTTATAAAAAGTTTCAAAGCTACAGTTAGTAACTTTGCAGCAAAAGAAAACATGCAGGCCAGCTTTCACAAAGACCAGCTATTTTTCTAATGGGTATTAATTAATCCGAGTCCCATAACTCCTTCATCTCACTGCTGACGGTTTCATTTTTTTTTCCGCCAGAAGCGAGAGAAGAATTTTAAGCAAAAAGATTGCTGTTCCCATCTCTGCCACACAGTGTCAGTGAAGGCTTGGAAGCTAGCTTGAGTTGCCAGGCTCACACTGTTTGAAAAACTTGCGGACTTTCCCCAAGCAAGGACAGCTCTGCCATAAGGAAGCTCGTTTCAGACCCCATCCTCTGAACATGCACCACCTCCCTCCCCCAAAAAAGTCTCACAGAAAAGTCCCAGGAAGGACTAAACAGAACAAATTCAAACCAAAGTTACAAATTTAAGACAGATGCTATTAGAAGTCCATCAAGACAGTGTCATATACCTCATTATATTCCTGAAGAAAAAAACTCTCTCAGATATGATGGGTAGGGTGAGATTGGTATTTTTCATGTACAAATTTAATCCCTGTTGGCTTAGTGTCCTGGGGCATTTTAATTAGAGGCTGTAATGCTATCTATTTGATTAGTATAGCTCATTGTATCTCAGGCTGAATATGAAAACAATACAAAGGCTCCAGCTGGTATAAAATGCAGCTGCTTGCCTCCTGGAAGTTTTACGTTGTCTTGAGCATATTAAACACTGTGCTGCAGTCCTTCTGCCAAGGGACTGCTGGGTCAGCTGTCAATTTGTTTTTCACATGTCAACCCTAAATCATTTCCCTAACTACTCTAGCAGTCTTGTCAACCTCTTATACAATGGGTTATCTTCCAGTGTGACTTCTTGGCCAAAATAGAAACATAATTTCCATAAACAGCAAGACCTGACACTTCCTTATATAAAAGAATGACACTACCTCTTATCTCATTTTTGATGAATAATAAATCCCAGATGGATGTCAACAAAGAATTATCATTTTTCATACTAAACTTCAACGATTTTATTTTGCTTTGGTAATTCAGTATCACAATCGTTTGACTAAAATACCATAATATGGCCATCCAGCAGTCATGATGGAAGTGATGCTGTCATTGTAAGCACTGGTCATCAACATCTCCAAATGCATGAGGCAGAAAGCTTCTAAAGAGCTTTACTCCACAACATTTTACAGTCAAACACTGATAAAAAAATGTGTTAAATAGATTTGAGTTACACATTACTTATTCTCTACCTCCTACCCCCGCCCCCAATTGTTTCCACCCAGCAATGAATTGGTTCTTCATACGGCATTCTCGCCCTTGGTCTTCTTTGGTGATGCCATGACCTACTGCAAATCAAGATCTGGGGGGCGGGGTGTCAAGCAACACAATCATGTTGAAAAGAAGTCTGAGTAGATAGGCTACCAAATGGGATTCTGGAGAGCTAGAGCCCCACTAGATCAATGCATACTCTTGGAAGGAAAAACAGTCACTGAAACTACTTTCATTGTAAACAATTCCTGATTGAGGATTCTTCTGCTTTTACTTAAGAGTCTAAAAATTAGGTGCCTAAGACTAAGCTTATTTTATTTGTTTTAGGAAGGCTTTCCACTAGTCTTTCAATAATTTTATTGATGATCTTGAGTAAGGGGTGAGAAGCACTTTAACTAAATTGCAGAGTATATTTAATTAGGGGGTTTTGAAACCAGCAGTGAGAACAAAAGATCTAAAACAAAGTGATCTCTTGTGTGAATAGGGAGATGGTACCTACTTCCTACGCTGTCCATCTCTTACCCACTCACACATTACTTCATTTTTACATAACTAATCTTTTCTAAAAAAAGGAGTCCAACATAGGACCAGGTTTATGTTAAAAAAGTAATAGAAAGAATGACACAAAGAAAAGACACTTTTTATATGGTATTTATTATAAAGGAAATACTGAAAAAAACTCCTACAGCTGGTATGCCCAGCAGATAAGAACTCTCCTTGAATATGTGATGTGACAGCTGAAAAGACGGACAATATTCTGGGCTGCACACACAAAGGAATTACATAGCCTACCAGTGCGGTGATAGCTCCTCATCAACAGGACACACCAGATGTGTCAACACATTTGAACAAAATCATGGAAGCATGACAAAAAAAGTAGGTGTTAGGTCATGCTCCCTATGTATCACACATAAACAAGTATATATGTGTAGATTCCATCACTGTTTTCTAGTAAAACTCTAGGAGAAATACTGAAACTGTAAGAAATATAGCTGCGTAACACTGAACATAAGAAATCTTAAAGTATTTTGTTGAATATCAGCTTCACTGAAATGTACTAATGGGGAACTGTCTCCCACAAAAAACAGTGAGAGTCTACAGAAATAAAACAGATATACAGCAACTAGTTTGCTTGCAGCAATATATTTTCTGAGATGTTTTCTAGCTACCAAGTGCTCTGTTGTACTCAGGCTTTTAAAGGGACTTATGAGTTGGGAGTTACTCATGTTCTCCAACCCACTTTCGTATTTTTTTCTACAGCCTCATTATTATGATGCTAGAGAAGAATAGAAGAACTAAATTCTGCTTGCTGGAAGCTTATCTCTACAGATTACAATTAGGAGTAATAGCCCAACCATCTAATTGGCACTGGATTAATTTTCTCAGTCACATTACATCATCTTAGACAATTAACAATCTTATGGAAATGGGAGTTATTACCAGAAGATGAGCTATGCTATAAGAACAGACTGCCAAAACCACCAAGCTTGGTCGGCTCTGGAGGAAGTGAAAGGTACCATCACAGTTTCCTGAGCTAACTGTACTGATTAACACAGACAGATTGGTTTTAAATTGTCCCACCACACACACACACACAAATCATTACAAGTATTAATTGGCAACCCTGGTCATCTCTGCAGAGATGGCTATACTGAATGACCAGTTATTTCATAACCACATTTGATATACTTACTTTTCTATCCACAGTAACAACATAAAGCCTAAAAACATTACACACACTTCATGTTAGAGACAGAAGGACCATAAACATAGCTGTCATACTGCACATGACACAATAAAAAGATTTCACACTTCACTATGATTCAATTTAAACCTGCATGACTCATTAAAATCAAGGTACGCTCCATGGCTGAAATGCTGTGCCACTTTGAAACCATATGCTTCAAAATGCATCTGTCCATCAGTGTAAAACGGAATTGCAGTAGGACAAACCCTTCCACGCCCATGTCTGTTTCTAATATAGATGCAAGAACGCCTTTTCTTTAGACTACACACAAAAAAAATTCACTATGCTAGTAAAATGCTACAGCATAAGCAGGGATCAGACTCCTGGGAACAGAGCTTTCACAGAAAGCTGTAAGACACCTCTTTTGGGGGGTCACCTCTTTGCCTGGGAGCTGCACGTAAGCTCAGGCTCTCACGCTTAGCTCAGGCAAAGACCATGCTGCAAGTATGCATGTGCCCTGCTGATTTCGGTTGTAATCTTCACCCACTGACTTGACTTCGTGGCTTAACCACAGACCCGTTTCATCACTATGGATTTGTCTGGTGACTGCTGGGAGGTGACTGAACCCTGGGGTCTGACATCACCAGCCCTACCATGCTCTCAGGCACTGTGGGACTGTGTTAGTAGGTACACTGACTGGTCAATCTTGCTGCTGCCCTCAGCTCCTGGCTCTCTGTCCTGGTTTCAGCTGGGATAGAGTTAATTGTCTTCCTAGTAGCTGGTAGGGTGCTGTGTTTTGAGTTCAGTATG
>JAVJGG010000017.1:3696488-3706960 GCA_035590195.1 Aviceda cuculoides
ACGGGCTTATACCAAGTTCTCAAAAGACAAAATCTTTCGAGCAGGTTTGAAATTCTAAAATTTTGGACTGCCATCTATTTTTATTCTGTATCATACTCTGAATCTGGAAACCAATGAAAAATAGATTATTTTAATGGTTTTTTGAGCCCTGACTATCATTAGAATCTGTTCCATACCCTCATATAGGAAATAAATAAGATTTTTAGCTCAGGGCATAATCCCTCCTTGAATTTCCTCTTGTGAAGTTGGGTGACGGTGTGACACTTTGTTTTGATGTATTACAGCTTGGTTTATAGGCATACATGCCTTGATGCTGCTCATTTGGAGTAATGTACTCTACACAGTATGTTTCATAAGCTAATTTTTTTAATCCAGATAAGGTCGGTATCTGGAACCTGAGGCCACAAAGCATAGAATTTCCCTGTAAGAGTCATACCTCAACTCCAGACCTCCTAGTTGAGTGGTATTATGCCACAAAACAGGATCATGTGAAATTCAGGCTCTCTTTCACCATTTCAATTTATTTCCTCCTCCAGGCATGCCTAAATATTGCAAATACACAATCCTGATTAACAGCCAAATTCCACAACAACTCTCTAGTTTATACACTGTGGAGTCCTCTGAAAAATTACTCATCAAAGTTGGAAATATCCCATGCCCTATAAAACATGTTAGTGTTTTGTAACTGTGTCATCTATGTTTTGGCATGGGACACAGTATAAAGCAGACTAAAATAAGAAGCATTACATAAGCCTTTAAAGAATATCTACCTAGGCCATACCTTGTCATCCTCCTCTGGCAAAATCACTACTGAAGTCTTGGCCAGAACCTCAAACACAGCAAATGCAGTTCATACCATCTTGTAGACGTGGTGACACAGCTGAGAAAACCTCTTCTAAGCTATACCCTAATGTTTAGATCTGTTGTCCTTCAAAATATCTATGCTTATGTATGCCCAGATGTTTTCTTTGTTACTTTAATTTAAATGTAATTTAAGTATGTTTTCAGAAAAACATGTGCCCAAAGGATTAGAATTGCATTAGTGCATTGCATTTACTGGAGTTCAAACAATTTACAGAGTTCAAACAATTTACACAGAGACTTTGCCCCTGCACTTTGACAGAGCTGCCATGGAACCAGGTTGCACTCAGAAGAGGGAGTGTCAAGGCAGGTTGAAGGTTTAGTGAAGAAACCAAGCCCGTAGTCTAATCCATAGCTGAGCACAGCTGAAAATGAATGTTAATTAAACTGCAATTACTTTATGACACGATTTGCATGTCAATTGATGATAGAAGGGAACAAACACAGAACTGATGTCTGGGATCATTGGATTATCCAGCCATAATGGCCCCTGGATACAGAGCCAACTGGCTTTGGAATAACTGCAGCCTCTATGAACTGGAATGCCGCAGCAAATCCTAATGGAGGGAAAAGTAAGAAGGCGTTTAGAGGCTTTTCTTCATGATCATTACTTGAACTGAAGCTGTAGCAAATTGACATTGAAATAAAACACCTCTTTTCGTAGGAAAAGGGATTCCTCCTGTGCTATCGACTAGCTGTTAGGCACCAGTCAGTATAGCAAGACCTGCAAAGAAGGGAGAAAGGAAGAAAGTGTGATCCATGGGGAAGGCAGACAGGTATGAGAAGCAGAGCAAATAGACAGCATGCCGGGACTGAGACCACCGGGAACGCTGGTTTTGCAGATTAAAATGCTGCACAATTTTATGAGCTAGAGATCACTCTGGAACACAGATATGTCCATGGAAGAGAGAGATCAGAAAATTAAGTTATTAAAAAGTCAATAGTAGCTTTACAGTCTTAAGAATGATGCTCAGAATGCTGTAACAGTGCTAAAAATGTTTGATGAGAGACTGCAGAGAGATAATTGGGTGGATGTTTTGACTTATCTTTTAAAGCTAAAACCAAGAATCAGGGAAGACAGTAGATATGCTGCAGATTTGGGCAATCTGGTATCCACATTAAAAATCAAGGATTAAAAACTTGATAATAAGAGGCTTGGTTATTTTGTGAGGTATATTAGTCCAGTTTCTAGGAGAGTCTGTTGAGAGAAAGTGAGCTTTGATTCCAAATGTTAAAAAGAATTGGTAGGGAAAGCTCGAAACCATGGTCAAAACTATGATGCTGATAAAATGCAGAAAAAATTCATAAGGTCAAAAGTGAAAAAAAATGCAGGACTAGGAGACAACAAAACTATATCATATCCAATGAAAAAAATAATAAATGTCTTAGGTCAATGTGAAAATATTTTTTGAATTTTTTTGGCCCCTCCAATTTTTTTTTTTTAATTAAAGAGGGATTTTCTAGCTGTGACAAGCATGGAGTGGAGATATGCTCTGGGAGAAGAAGTGATTATGACTTTGCTTTTTGGAATAGGACAGTTCCACCAGTTCACAAGGAAGACAGGCAACTTCATCGCAAAATACTAAAGGAGCAAAGGAGAAATCTTTGCTGATTTTTTTTTTTCCTGAATACAAGGAAGTGAGTATGAGACCTACTTCAATAAGACACTGTGAAAGACATTAATTAATACACTGCATTATATTTTCATCTCTGATGAGCAGTTCCAGGCAACCCAACAAAGATTGGGTACTACAAACAGTAAAATAGTTCAGACTCTAGGGTTGGCTGGAACCAAACATATAACTATCCCATGATGTTACTTTCTTTTACAAGCAAAGTGGTGAACTGTGGTTGGACGAGTGCATCTTTAACAGGATCCAGACAGTAATACTAGCAGATTTAAGAGGTGACAAAATTTAATGGATGCATGTTTCATGCCTAGAGACAACATTAGGACTGAAAGGAAACAGACAACCATCTCGTATTTTGTCATGAACATACAGAGAAAAGTGCAAAGTCAGCGAACAATACTTTGGTCACCCATAGAAGGAAACTTTTCAGACTTGAAAATTCTATTTTTTAGAAAAGGTTGTGACAGACCCCTGCAGTTTTAAGGTCAAGAACTACATGGTCACAATTACCAGCCTCTAAGAGCTAAATCACGCCAGCAAGCATTGTGATAAGGTATTAACAGCAGGTTTTACAAGGTGTAGCATGCTAAAGTTTAGCATATGAACTAATGGGTCACAGTACATGCCAGCATATTTGAATGGATTTAGTACCAAATAGTAATCACAAAACAACTTATGACCCTCCTAGGCTCCCTAGCAGCATCAGTAGTCCAAGTCATGCTGTAGATCAGCGTACTGAAAGGTATATGAAGCTTAATGGCTTCTTTCAGGTTCCTATGGTGTGACTAATTCTAGTTAGGTTTGACCCCTGGAAGTAAGAAAACGATGCAGACTGCAATCAAATAAAGGATGGAAAAGATGTAGAAAGACTGGATCCTGGAGGGAGGTACACAGATTGCAGGAAGGAAGAGGCTGGAAGTGCCACTGTGACACCAATTTATGTACACGGGGCTGATGGGAACCTACCTGCAGCCACACCGCCTTAATTTAGTTTTACAAGCACTGACTTCTCTGATGTTATTATTCCCTATGCAGCACACAAAACAGAAACCATGCTGCCCACATACAGACAGAGAAAAAACACAAGGAAGCCCGAATAGGATCAAAGATCTGAGACCTGACCCTGATATGGGAAAAGAACTGGGTGTGGACAAAAGCTCATCTTCTTCATTGTGATGAAAGACAACAGCTTCAGAGGCACAAATATGAGATAAGCCAATGGCTAAACAATAAATACAGTCGAGGTCCAGCTCAAATGGTAACATTTTCATAAGTGCCTAAGTGAATATAATATATAAAAAAATTCCTATATTAGCTCTAAGTGTTTTCTATATCAATAATAGATGTGCTGCAAAAGCAGGCACCTAACTCGCTTTCGGAATAAAATTTGCATTTTCAAAATGGTTGTATTTTTTCTCTAAGAATTACTGGGACAGACTTTCTCATACCTGTCACATAGGAAACTGCAAAAAATTGTATTTGAGTGAACTAGTGAATGTACCTATTTTTTTCACAAGAAAATTGTATTCTGTTATCATGAAAGATGATACATCATTCTCCCATGTTGATCCATTATTGAGAAAGAATCTTATTCCTACATATTGTGCAATGTAGCCATTAGATTTTGGAACATATTTAATGGAAAATATAATAGTACACTACAGTGATCACAATGATTACGATCTTAGAAAAGGATTTACAAGCTATCTCCAATCTTTAGGCCACAAACCGCCAACCTAACATGAGACTAATTGAGCAAAACCTTTAGAGGTCAACGACAACATCTAAAGCCCTTCATTGCTAGGCAATTTGTAGGACAGGGCAGTATTACACCATAGAACTAGTACACTGTATGCACATTCCAACAACAGACCCAAATGACTTAGGTCATAACCAAACGCTGATTGTCAAGTAAGATACCATAAGAGAGATAACAAGAAGTAGTCACATGCTAGATGGACTGAACACCTTGATACTTTTAAAGCAACATTATTTTTTATTCTGTCCTACAATTTTCCTCTGGTATAGCAGAGGAATCAAAGTAATTTTTGATGAATTTCACTGATGTGTATTGACTTAAATGGCCTTTCTCATTACTGCATTTGCAGTGAGAGAAAATAGGTAAGTAATTTAAGTAAGAGCCGCTGAACACATTGGTACATGTGTCTTTTCTGCATCAGTGAGCATCTGTCTTCGCAAAATGCAGATCTTCAGGCTCCTCAGTCTTTGTGGAAACTGGCACATGAATCCAAATTACTAGTTTGAAGAAAATTCACATATCTTTTGTGGCAATGAAGCTGGTGTAAGGAAGGCAAGAAATTTCCTTCAAACTCATCAGGTGACTGTTAGATACTTCTGCATTGTTCTTGTTCTGAAAACTCATCTCTAGACTAGAGTAAAAAGAGCACTTGTTCTTTCAATGCATCTTCTACTTTTTTTCATAAGTTTCTGTTAAGAATCAGTGTTTCCTTTCTTTCTGTCCACTCTACACATACTAGCATATATATATATATATATGCATACACATTTGCTTTAACTTTGGAAAACAGAGGTTCACAATAAAACCACCGATGGGGCACCTCAATTAATTTATTTTCATCTACCTGAAAAAGCCATATATTGTAATCTACAACATTGTCTAAAATTGTCATATGGCAGGAGCTTTTCCTTAGGAAAACTATGGCAACAGTCAAATGGAAATAATTAAAATTAAGACATTAGTACTTCATATCTGAAAACTTTTAATTGATTTTTTCTCTCCTTTTCTGTATGATTAATTGTGACTTTTAGTGACTGTTTTTAGAATAAGAGAATAACAGTTTAGGAACTGTTAAAGCTGTTGCTACGAGCAAAGATTTGGCTCCTGGGGATATCGATCTGTGACTCTAAACATTGATTTGAGATCCAGGGTTATGAACTTTACTGTAAGTACAAATGCTACAATCTCTAGATGCTTGTTATGTTGTACTTCTTTTTTTTTCCTAAAATGTTCTTCAGGAGGAGGAAGAGGGAACTATTTTTGATGTGTTTGAAAATACTGCTTGTGCAAAGACGTAGGCTCAAGGAAAGTGAAGGACACAAGCCTAGATAAAGGCAAATATTTGATACGTGTTACCTGCTCAGGGCTTTGGGCAACCTGATCTAGTGAAGGTTGTCCCTGGTACAGGGCAGGGACATTGAACTAGATGATCTTTAAAATGTCCCTTCAAACCCAAACCATTCTATGGTTCTATGAATCAATGACTTGTGAGAAAAGATCTTCCCAGTGCTGCCGAGTTCATTTCCCAAATTTACCTTGGCCTCTGAGTCCACATTAAGCTTAAATTCACACTCAGGTCCTTCAACTGCTGTATTTTAGGATGAGAAAGACATCCTTTTTCACAGTAGTCTTTGCAGTTTGCCAGTTTGCTTATGATATACTATGCAAAAGTTGCACTCATTCTTCATTAATCACCCTAAGCTGAGAATTAGTTTCTATCTCAAAGTATGCCTCCTAGAACCAGCAACTCCTTTATTCTATCTTCAAAAATCTGAACAATCTAATACAAACAGCTATTAAAAACATCTCTTGCTTTTACCTAGAACTATCCTAAAGTTGATGGCATGCTATTTGAATGCCTCTTTATAGAAAGGACTTTGTTTGAGGTGGTAATCAAATTAAACTCTAGCTATTTTCTATTGAAAGGGCATTTTGATTCATCTAGCTGTCTTTCTGGAAGAAACAAAGTATTCAAGAACGGGAAAAGAAGGAGCTTATCTGAGACAAGTATAGTATAACAAAACAAGTAAAGGGGTTTAGGACTTCAGTCTGGTGTAAAAGACTTTCAGTTATCTCTTTTGACTGTGCTAGTATCTGGGGAGTCAGAGTTACACCATAGACATAAAGAGGCACACAGAGATAAAGCATATGTCTGAACACCCAGATAAGCCAGAATTCAACCATTTTCCACTTAGTACCTCCTGACCTCCCACAGTTTTTTTGCACACAAATTCATAGGTAGGTACAGAGATTGACTCAAATCCAGAGATCTCTGGAAAGTGAGAAGCTGAGAACACTTGGCACCCCACCATGTAACTAATACGCCCCTTTGTAAATACATGGATCAAGCACAGGCAAGGTCAGCAGCTTTTCTGCCAGCAGCTACTCAAAATCAGCTCTTCACAGGCATAATGGTGGTTCTCTAGCACAAGAACAGCAGAGGCAGTGTTTGCATTCAAAGACTTAGGATGGATAAAGAGGGAGAAGATATGTGAAGCTGAAAACGCATGCTCACATATGAGTGGCAGGACTATTATTACACTGTGCACATCTCTTCCCAACCCTCCCTTGTTGACCCTCACAACTTCTATAACTGGACAAAGTGAATTTTCTTACAGGGAGATAACATATTAAGATTTTTTTTTCTTGTTAGCTTGCTCATTTTTTAAATTATCTGACAAATGACTTAGTGAACAAGTTGTGTAATGGTAAGTAGTCTTCATTATCCTACAGTAGTCACCATTTCAGAGATTTTACTTTAAAAGTCATACTTGATTCCATTATCAGTAAGATAAAAAATGTTATGGTGGCTTTCTGTGTTGTCCTCATGACACACCTGGGCTTGAGTTTTATGGGCTTACGGCAATAAAAAAAAATGAAAACCTGTTCAGTGTCTAGCTGTGTTGTTTCAGAAGTCTTGCTGTTGTATGCGCTCTGTCTTTCCTTCCTATTGACAGAGCTGGCATGAGCTATCATACCAGATAGGACAAACCTGTCTCAGATTTTATTTACTACTTAGAGTACAACTTGTGTGAATAACATGTTTGGGAACTATTTAATTCTAATTAAGGATGATATTTACACATTCCTTTCTAAGGTAGAACTCAGGATGAACCCACTCAAGAAAACAGTGTCTGCTAAGTCCACGAAGACATTTAGTACGAACAAAACTTTCAATATTAATGAAGGAACATGTGTTTTCCTGTGACATCAGAAAATAAACTCCCTTCTTTAGCAGAGCAGACCTGCAGGTAGGGGGAGATACAAGTATGCCAAAGAATTATACTTCCTTCATCTGCCGTAATAAACATGCCTGAGAAGTACTGCAAAGAGGTAACTTAGGTCAGATTTCATACCTCATGACTTAACTGAAGGCCTGTTCTTCATTCTACCCTAATCTTACATCTATTTCCATGGAGATGCAGGTTTTGAATGCATTCATCCCTGAATGACTTCCACTCCTTTGTTATTAGGCAGGTGTGCAGCACGCAAGACAACCACCCCAGAGAAATTCTGCATGTTCACATTGCTCCAATGAATATGAGCCTTTCTTGATATTTTGTAAGCTGCATTTCAGGTGAGTCAACAGGGAGTATCCTTAAATGGATAGCCATGCCCATAAACAAGAGCCTTGACTTACAGACTTCATAGTCCATATGGGGTGTGCCATCTCTGAGGACAGTCTAAGGAAGTTCAGAATAGATTAATAAAAAATGTAATTCTAGTGAAAACCTTTTTTAATGTTTTGTTGTTGTTGTTGTTCTGCAGGCAAACCTTCACTGCAACTGTGCCACTGTCATTAATATAGACTTGCCTCCTTAGAGATCAATATTTTACACTAAGGAGACCTCCAGGTCCCACTTTCTGACACGAATACAGAAATCTCCTTGGTCATTTCAGAATAAATTCAGAGAAGAAATTTTAGAGAAGAATTTATCAATTCCACTTTGATATAGTTCGCATTCCCTTAATGATTTATCTTGCAGATTAGTTATTTATGAGACGTTACTGACACTTGTAGTTGAGATCTGAACCAGGTGTTTTTAAGAGCAATACTGTGATTTAATATAAATCAGTGCAGCACTTCTTTATAAAAAAGATCAAAGCTGAAAATTTAACAGCGTGTACTGAATCTGCATTCAGAAACATGAAGATGCCATTACAGAGCACACAAAATTTCCAAAACAGAATTGATAAAATGAAGATTCCCAGCACACGAGTCATATTTTCTCTAGGGTTGAGATATTCACAACTGAGAAGAAAGCAAGAGGGTAGCTAGGTTAGCTGTAATTCAAAGAGGATCATGTGAACTAAAAGCTGGATCGGTGGAGCTCTGGTCTCTGCTCCCTCCCCAAACATCCATACTGGAAGGTAATCAAATTGAAACAGAAGCAGGTACAGCTGCAAGTTGAAAGAACACAGAGGGCTTCCTCATTTCACCATTTGTAGCCAATTACCTGGACAAAACAGCTGTCTAAGGCCTAAAATTTACCCATTTGGCCCTATTGAGTCCTTTGAGGCGTTGGTCAGAGTCACCGGCTGATAGCTCTAAGGCTTCTCAGCTTTAGTCCTATAAAACCATCTCACTACCACACATTTGACAGCTATACCTAGAAAATACTGAGTAGAATTTTAACTGTGGATATTAAATGATTACAACTTCACACAAAATTACAACATTAACAGCAATAAAAGAATATTTATGGATTATGGCTGTGAGTAATGACTTCAGTGCAGGTGATCCTGGCTTACACAGTGGTATGGCAAATAGGGGACAAACACATGAGCCTTCTGTCTGATCTCATATCACTGAAATGCAGGAATATCACTGTGAAGGCCAGAGGATTTGTTCAGATGTAAAACCAGTGGAAGAAGAAGCAGTTTCCTCCAGATACTGTGATCATCATTAATATGCAATATTCCTAAACACTTAATGCCTAGCAAACTTCGTACATTAGCTGCACAATTAAGTATAATAAAATACTTTGTGTTCACTATTTGTCTTCTTTCCTGCATGTGGTTTGTAAGAGGTTATGAAGGGTTAACTACAGTGAGGAGGCAAGGACATGCTGGGAAATGTAGCCAGCTGTTGAACTAAGCATCAAGACATGAGCAGGACCATTACTTGAGGCAGTTTCCCTGCCTAAAAAAAGGAAGCATCATCTACTGGATACTAATTTTTAACGGCAGACCTTTGAAGTGACTTCAAAGGGATCAGGTGATTAAAACAGATAGAGGAAGCAAAGGGAGAGGCTGACCCTGTGCCAGGGGAGACGCTGGGACACAGGGAGGGATGGACTGGGAGTTGCAGACAGGAGCCTGGCCAGCCAACCCGGTCTCCAACTAACACTGTGGGCTAATACAACAGCCTCCCTCTAGGACTGTACTATTGACTGCTCTCAGGCAATCAGTACATGCTGGCTTGTTTCACAGAGAAAAATGTTCCTAACTGCTGATGGTCTCCCCTGATGTGGCCCGCTCTAAGGCCACGGGGTGAAGGAAGGATCCCAAGGCTCTCAGGAGTAGCAGCAGAGCAAATCAGGCTTAGGAGAGGTTGTTCATCCACAGGAACAGCATCTGGGGCTAACTGTGTTTTCCGTGAGGGTATATTGATAAAACTCTAGCTGAGAGCAAAAATATTCTTTGGGATAAGTACACAACATATCCTTCGCATCCCCTAAAACTTATTCTAAGAATTTTTCCACAGAATATTCTTAACACAGAGTGGAAAGCAAGCAATCATTTCCTTCTATTTCAGAAAAGTTTGATACAGCTGCAGTATCTCAGTTGGCAATTAGGGAAACATTAGAGATACAATTAAAGGAATTTTCTGAAGGTTTTATCCATTATCTCACAAGCTCATGAAAAATCTCATTATTAGCACAGTTTGGCATTAGCAAGATACACTTTTGAAAAAAGCAATGCTTAGACATTTTAACTGCCCAGATTGGTACTCTGGTGTGGCCGGAATATTAATAAGGTGCAAAAAACCTTTCAGAACATCTAAAACTAAATCTAAATTAATTTCATTTAACTGACACGTCAACTAACTTATTTAATTAAAGGACCATCTACTATTTGGAGAGAAAAAGAAAGGATTATCTCATGCAGTTCTAGCACAATGCTATTAATTTCCAACCTAGAACAGCAGTGTAAACTTTAAGTACTCATCTCATTTAAGTACTCATTTGATTTCCCTCATATTGCTTCATTTTGTGCCT
>JAVJGG010000017.1:3707328-3726721 GCA_035590195.1 Aviceda cuculoides
TTAAACTGTTCTTATCTCAACCCACGAGTTTTACTTCTTTTTCCTGATTTCCTCCCCCATCCCACTGGGAGGGGGGGGGAGTGATTGAGCGGCTGCGTGGTGCTTAGTTGCTGCCTGGGGTTAAACCACGACAGGGACACACCACCCTGGGCTGCTGCATGCAAGTCCGACTCCTCAAGCTCCAGCAGAGCAACAGGGATGCTGGAGGGCCATGCAGCAGCCAGCTGTTTGAAAATGCCCCAAATCACAGTACGATGGGAGAGAGATGGGATTGCAGGAGACAGGCCTAAGTGCTGGTAGGCAGGTGGAAAGGCAGCTCCTTTAGCCTTCCTGATAACCTAGGCTCACAGGATGATTCAGGCTGGAAGGGACCTCAGGAAGTCCCCAGTCCAACCTCGTGCCCAAAGCAGGGCCAGTTGTGGTGTCAGGGCAGGTTGCTGAGGGCTTTATCCAGTTGTGTCTTGAAAACCCCCAAGGATGTGGATGGCATCTGGGCAACCTGCTCCGCAGCTGGGCTATCCTCTTGGAAAGGTTCTCCTTATGTCTAGTCTGAACCTCTCTTATTTCAGTTTACACCCTTTGTCTCTTGTCCTACTTAGTTCACACACGTTGCTGTGTATCTACTAACCAGCAGTAACACTGTGCTCCTTTGGAAAGCAAAACAAGGAAGGTTTGATAGTAACACTCACGCTAAATCTTCCTTCATTAATCTGCATGGTTAATAACTACTTTCTGTCTTTAACCTGTTCCACAGAGCAACGATACCAGAGCTGGGAAGGAAACATGTTTTCCATCTCTGACTGTTTTTGAGATTTAGAGGGTAGATTCCAGTTCAAAACCACAGTTGAAAAGTGAAATCTTTCTAGTAAAATAAGTTTCAAAATGCTATTTACAAAGTCATTCCAGTCAATCATGTTTGGCTGTTGTTTATGCTTGCCATTTTGTACGTGCAGGCTTATTTGAAAGCCAGTGTTCATTTTGAACTGGATGGGCTGGAATTTCTACTTCTAGAATGACTGAACACAGTGGTCAATCTGCTTTGGAAATTTTTTTCTAAATCTTTTCAAGTTGAAAAATTCACAGAAATAGCTCACCCTGAAAGGCAAACAAAAAATGAGAAATGGAATGAAAAAGCTTTCATTTCAGTGCATTGGTATCTCCTTCCAAAAAATTTTCAGCTAAAAATCCCTGGCTAGCTGTAGTCTGCACAGTTCATATCCAGTCTAGTTATAATCTTTTTTTCTTTAAGGAGTGATTAGATGATTTTTTTTTTTAAATTACGAAGATGCAAACTTACGAAGATTCATTTATGCAATGATGTACTGATAAAGATATAGGTGCATGGGAGTAGTTTAATGGCATGATAAACAATAAAAACATACAAAGAGTAAAACTGATAAATAAAAGCCAAAACCAGCTTGATTTTGAGTATTTCTGGTCCTGTATAGCTACTCAGTTCAAAGTGCTTTAAAGAGTGTTATAATCAGAGAGGTGCTTAGCACTTTATAAAAATCTGTGCCTTTCGTGGTTGTCTTAAAATGCATCCCCAGACTTTTGCTGCTTCAGTGAAGCCTGGGTACAATATGCCGATCTACAACCAAAGAAATTTGTTACAAAGAAGGAAAAACAAAGTGCTTGATTTTGAAATAAGCTCCAGACTGATGGTTGCGTTTATTGGTGCTAGTCCAGCTGTTTGTAAGGGCGTGTAGCACATCGTTATGTAGTCAAGCTTAGCCTCTGGCTTACAGAAGGTATTTCGATCACTTGTTCAATTAGTGCGGCCACTCCCTCAGCACGGCTCAACAAATACCTCCTTAAAACATTGGGAGATACTGGCACAGGCTTGGTGATTAGTTTTACATCTTTTGTGCAAAAGTCAGCAAGGAGACAAGCTGCGGCTTCCAGGGGCTGGAGGGGCCAGGGTCCCTGGGAAGGGTTACCACTACCAGCCCCTAGCCTCCCACGCGTGTCTCCCAGCGAGACATCTGCACCCAGGAGCAGCTCAGCTCTCCTCACTGCTCAGGACTCAGTCTCTCCACCAGTTGTTGACAAGGGTGCCTTGAATTTGGCCCACGTGGGAGCTATTCCACAGAGGAATCTGCCTCCATCTGTGGCTAGCAAGAGAACACATGGCTGATGAAGGAGTACAGCGAACCCCTTCCTGACCCTGCAGAAGGTGTGTATATCTTCTGGGTGGTTTGTCCAGGAGCCCCCGTCATCCTGCTCACTTCCACGGGAAGCACCAGCAGCCTGCCTCCTCCCTGCAACATAGCATTTGCTTTGCTCTCAGTGCCACGAGGAGAAGCAGCCACATGAATCCCCAGCGCATGTCAGCTCATTTTCCCATCTTGGCAGAAAATTTTGAGAAAAAAAGAAATAATGAAATAGCAGAGTAGAATTAATCCTACAAATGTTAAGCAATGTTGCTTAAAAAAGAAACAAACAAAGAATTACCGGTTTATTGCCACAGTAGATTTTTTTAATGCAAAATCAAACACACTAATTTAAGAGCACCATTGAAACTAATACAATGATTGTGGAACAAGTCACGTAGAAACCTTCTTAGTTAAAATTTCAAAAAGCCAAAGATATTTATTCAGAGCTGCAAGTGCTGTAAATTACAATGACTAATGTTAAAAGAGATTTACGCAGCACAGTTGTTCCCGTCTTTTTCACAAGGCTATAAAGTTAGACCCACCTATTCAAATAAACCTAGTCGTAAGTTATAGAAGTAGTTCAGCCAAATAATGAAGCAGGAGAAACTTATTCAGCACTCTGTCCTGAAGGTTATAATGCATGCAACTCAGAAAATTAAAAAATTGAGACATTAAGGGGCAATTTAGGATCTCTTACCGGCTAGACAGAAAGGAAATGAGGCAGCAGCAGCCAACTGTACAATGCACACAGGGAAAGTATTGTGACTTGTCCCTGGCAGCTGCGGAGAGGTAAATGGAAGATTTTATTTTTTTCTTTTTGCAGTGGGGTTACTACATACTGGGAAGAGTAAAAATGGACCAGAAACCAGATCAGCAAAAGTACCACCTGCACAACACCCATTTTATTCACTTTGATCTAAATTTTTAAGCCTCAAAAGCCAGCCTAGTTTCTGTCTGACTGGGAAGTCACTGGAGCCCAGTCAGCTGTCAGTATTACAGTCTTCTGATCACTTAAGTTCTGCTTTTAGTCACCCCTAAGGGGCCTGAATCTTGCTTGCAGAGAGAGAATCATCACGGATCTCCCATCTATGCCTTTAAAGTTTCTGAGTTAAGCCGTCCTCCATTTATAGCACTCGAGGTACCTGGTCCATCCATGCCTGGTCTGTGTGTGTCCCTGGTTGATGCAGAAGGTTCACACAATGCTGAAGGGGAAACCAGTAGCTCCTCAAGATTACCCCTGTAGGAGCACCACTGTTGAAGCTGAGCCATCAGGTAGCAAAACAGAAAAGAACAAAAAAAGAGGGGCCTGTTGACTGTGGCATATATTCAGGGGAAGAAGGAATCCTGCCTTTTGGTCGCTGCATCCAGCTCTGCTTCTTTATTTTAGCTTAGAGGACAAATGGAAGATACAAAAATGCGGTTGCATGGCTTGTTTAGAAATCAAGTCTTAGCTGGCTATGTAAGAAACCTGTGGAAGAACTGCTGAATCTTAGTCTCCCAAGTGCTAGTCCAGTCCTTCATTTAAAAATATTGCCCATCCTGAAAATCAGGACTTGGGACTGCCCTCTCTTGGGTGTAAATCAGCATGGAAATTGCCTCAGTGTTATTTAGATGTAGCAGCTGTAGGCTTTAGTATTAGCTGGAAGTAATGAATACATTATTAACTGTGTTGCACAGCAAGCAGGACCCATTCGTTCACACTACTTTTATTTTATGATTCATCCCTAGTTTTTCATCTATACAGGGAATATGCATCATGTACATGAAAAAAACCCAACCAAAAAGATATTTGAAAAAGTCTGTCATCAGGTTGCTCTTCTCTATACCCTTTCTTCTGCTGATGATCCTTTTATGCCTGCATTATCATCATACTGAAAGCAAATTAATTATATGTTTCCTAAGTATCACTTCATATAATTGATTAGTAGCTAAAGTAAACCACAAAGAACACTCCATTCTTAAGTTTGGAGGTCAGTAAGGAACCATCTGCAAGACCAGAGCTGTTTATAAATATGCCCTTTTTTCTGAGGCATTTTAGTACCTTGTCAGGTCAAACACATAAATATTAAATATTTTTTTAAATTTTGTTCTATAAATATTATATATACACAAAAACCATGGGATATAATCAGTTAACATATGAAGACTGGTATCAAACCAATATGTGGGTACCAAACCTCAGAAACTGTGAATGACTTATATGCCAGTTTTGTCATCTCTTTTATGGTTGTGTCTTTACTTTTGCCAACACAAAAGAACAGAGATATCTGAGCAGGCTTCGAACTATGGCACTTCAGATACTTTAGCAATCTCATTATAAATGCAAAATTGACTGTTGCTTGAACATTTCTCTGGAGCATCATTATGCAGTGATGCTGTTGTTATGCTGTGCCCACAAATGCATGGGTAGAAGCATGGGAAGGAAAGGAATTTCTTTCAGGAAATGAGGAAAAAACTGAAGACCGTGTCTTTTATTGCTGTTGCATGCATGAAATTTTGCTCATATGAGGAACACTGCAGACCAGACTTGCTCGAGACTTCTCAGAAGTGTTTACAGGAGTAGAGCTATTAACTCACCATACTGATAAGGTCAGATTCCTGTTTCTTTATGGTTCTATGTCATTTTGTGGTTTCCACTGGAGAAATGACAAATCACACCACTGGTCCCTTTTCCTGCTTCCTCAGTGCTTCTCCCTGCCACAACAGTCTGCTCCCACCTGAAAAAGGACTTCAGAAGTATCAGTGGGGGGAGACTTTTTCCCTTTCTGTGATAGTCATGAAGATGTTTCAGTTTCACAAACTGCTCACCTGCCAGTAGCAGAAATCTCACCAAGACCTGGCATAGTCATTCATCAACATCAAGAGAAAAGATTTTGGGACTGGATTTTCTAATTATTTAACGTGACAGTGCATGAGTCAGAACAGGATGCAGGTCTTCTACCTCTAGATTTGAGCTCCAAGCTTGAAACAAATAAATAGAAACAATTACAGGGAGGATAGGGGATACCTACAGAGTGTTTGTTCAGGAGTTTGTCCAGTTGCTGGGAAGCACTAAAACCACCAGGTGAGGTTCCCCCTCCACTGCGCACTGGGTGCACTAAGCACCGCGCCGGCACAGCCTGCGTCTCACCTCTGTGGTGCTTGGCGTGGGCAAACTCAGCTCTCTGCTCACGTAAATAACAGAGGGTTGTAGCTTTTGTAATTTTCTGAGATTTGCGTTTAAAGACTAAAGAGACAGGTAAACATGGTGCTCTGTGTGCAATGCTAGCCTGGGCTTTACAATGCTCTCAGTTGTGACCTTACTTTGTTTGTCACTTCAAAGCGCTGCAAATCTGGCTTGCTGCTGGCAGGGAATTAAAATATGCCAATGTTCGTCTTGGCTGCCTCAGGCAGATGGAGGGACTAATATCTTCTCTGTTTCTTCTTCCTGTTTAATTAAGAGATTTGTAGGCATGTATTCAAGTATTATGACATAAATCCTTTGACCCACATCTCCTCTCACATTAAAACAATTTCTGAAGAGTTCAAGGGCATAATGGTTCTTGCTTGTCAAGTAAGAGGAAAAAAGTATTCAATTACTCGTGAAAGAACACACTAAAATATGCTTCATGGTATACTTTTTGAAACTTGAGGTAGCTAAAGTTTGCAAGGTCATGTCTTTTGTGTTTCCTATAATTTTGGAACCCAAGGCAATTGTGGTAATGGAGTTATTTAAAATTCAAAGGAAGAGAATTTATTAATTAATAAAAGGTGTTTGATCTTGGGGAAGGAAAAACTAAAATTTATTTAGGAAAAGAGAAACAAATACATTATTCTTGTTCTAACATATAAATTTATTTTTTATTTATTTTATTTATTATTCAGACTTTCTAAGACTTGCCATCTAAAGACGTCTACACATTCCTGACATTCTTCTGAAAATAAGCTCTCCAAGTTGTCCATGTGACCAAAATTCAGTATGTTATTCCCTAGAAAGACGACCTTTCTGAAGTGCAGGCTAGTGTGTGAACCCTGGAACTCTCATCATGTGAATGAAGATGTCGTTTCCAAAATTACACAAGTAATTTTCAGGCTTTACAGATTTGAAAAGTATTTATCTCTCGCCATTAAAAATCAGTAAGAGTTGAGCAAAATGAGTCTTTTCAAGATATGCTTGTCTGCAAAATATAAGGAGTAAGTCCAGATACAGTGCTTAACCCCCCTAAAACAAACAAACAAACAAACAAAACCCACCAAACCAAAAAACTACCATCTCAGTGACTTTGAAAGTGGAACTTCAATTTCCAAATCCCTGCCATGATTTTTAACATTTTGCTTCAAAACTGAGCATGAGAGATTTATCACATCTGCTGTTGTTTATTTCTTTTTGTTGCTACCAGGTCAGTAAAAGCAGGTGTGCGTCACACCTTATGCAAGTGTATATCCAAGTGTAATGCTCACTCTTTTTGATGAGGTTTAATAGTGCTTGCTCAAGGAAATGCAAATTAAGTGAACGTTGATTGAATTCAGACTGTCAGCTATCAACTTCATTTACTATTAATCTCTCAAGGTCATGAGATTAACTTTGTTATAAATAATTGATCTGAAAATAATACAAACAAATTATTGGCTTGTGAACTGAATAAAATATTGCCTGTTAACCTAAAGATTATAGACTGTAAATTTTCATCTACTGAGAAAGTAATCTCATTTGAATTGTAGATCATTGTTGAATATACCTGACATCTCTAGAGCTGATCAAGCTGGAAAATAAGCGTGTGTGTCTATGTATATACGTATATATATACATATATAACCTTCAAAATATTAGCTCTGTAACAAGTGATACTCCTCAGGAAAAATATATTTCAGTATAGATTTTGTTTTAAAAATCCCGCAGAGGGGTGAATGAAATAATGCAATAAATGGGGGGTTAAACACAAGTCTGTGAAAAGTAGGTTTGAAGACCAGTGTAGGAGGTACAACTTGTGCGCACAGGTTTTCAGTAGAGAGCTAAAACCAATATATAGTGTAGAAGCCCTGCTAGAAGAAAAAGTATGAACACATATGAGACACAAAGGTGTCTTCTGGTTTACTCTCATTTTCATTGCTTTTTGCTCTCTGGCCACATCTGTGGGGTAGGTGTGAAAAAAAAGGACAAAAATGCTTCAGGCAAAACTTTCTGTTTATAATCTCCTAAAGGTTCAATACTTTATTGTTTGGGCAGTTTTATTGCTTTAAGTCTGCAAACTGTGTCCAATGAAACCATAAGGAAATTAAGTTTAAAACCCCCTAGTTTCTGGAACATCCGTTCTTGAAATCTGCAGAGGGAGGCACAGTTCTCTCTTGCAGCTCATGTCTTCCCAGCAAGCAAAAATGACACACTTTTAGATCCATGATTTGTGATCCTGTCTCTGCCCAATCATTTGAAGCACCAAAGGATGATGGCATAGTCCCTTGGACAATGGCAGGGAAGCTCCGGTGTGAGTTACTTGGCTGAAAAGAGATTGTGTACAGTGATGGTTCTCCAGAATATTCCCACCACCACGAAGACATTGCAGTGCAGGGACCATCTGAGCCAGAGATGGGTGTCAGTGAAATAACTAAGACCCAGCAGTATACTCAAATAAATGTCAAATACCCAGTGACAGATGCTGTCCTCCTAAAGGCTTTTTATGTGGGATGTGAGAACAAAATCTGCTGACAAACAGCTTTCTGATCTTCCCAATTTTTTTTCCTCTAGCTCCTTGTTTTTATCCCAAAGCCCTTGCCCTGCTCAGAAGAGGAAGAACAGAGGATATGAATCTTGAGGTGTTCATAACACCTTTATAGCACTTCTCTGGCTGACAGGGTTATCAGCATAAGTATAGGGGAGCAACCACCTGCTTCCCTGTGGCTTATACTGATCTTTGTAATGCTTTTAATTAGAGAAAGTATCTCAAATACAGTGTGAAAGTTGGTAATTTCTGATACATAGGGAAAAGCTGTTTGTTATATACAAAGATCTGCAACATCAAAAGTGACAATTTTACAGGCACTTAACAGAAACAAGATTTTTGGTCAGTATGTGCTTGTACTAAACAAGACCCAGTTTACACACCTGGAAATGGACTCTCCAAGTCACTTATATTATTGGTAAATTCAAGGCAGTGGTACTGGATGGAGTTAAAACGAGGAGACACCCGTGTCTGTACCCAGAGCTGCTCCAGTGGGCAAGAGCAGTGCAGCCTCAGGCTTCCCATCTGCCGAAAGAGGGTGACAGCTCTAACTCGGCTACAAGGAATTCTTTGAGATTCAAGTAATTCTGCCAAAACTCACTCTAACTATTCTAGTTTTCAACAATGTTTTTCCAAAAATTGGCACATTTTAATTTTCAGTAATGAATGCCATGCAAGTATTTTCCTGTCAGAAATCCCCAAGTCATATGGTCATCAGTCTGTTCTCATTTGGCTATAGGCATAGCTTCCTACTCAATCCAATCAGTATGTCCAGAAAATGAAAAAGTTCAGTTTTTTAAATATTTACCTAGCGGTGCTGCAATGCTGCAGACAGAGTTGCTGGCAGGGTAAGTTTAAGTTGGACCTAAGTGAGGAAAACTGGAAGGAAAGGAGATCGGAATTACAATGACTTCTTGTGTGTGGGAACTGAGAAAAGGCTTGAGCTCAATTACCTGAGATGAATTTTACTTATATTACTATGTAAGTAGAAGTTCCTGTACAAGTAGGAGCCTTGGTATTATGCATACAGGTACATGCATGTGCACTGGCATACATACCGCCACAACCTCAACCATCAAAGTTTTCATATGTGCTGAGTAACCACCTCACTGTTTTATAACCTTTGTCTTTTTAATTTTTTGCTTCCTCTCTTCCTCTTCATTTCCTTCCTCCATTAAGTCTAAATATAGACCCTAAGCTGTTCAGAAAGGCTACTGTGCTTCCTACTGGTTTTTCAAAGGCATCAAGCGAATATTCAGGATTTAAAATCAATTTCTCATTAGCCATTCAGTAGTAGCATGCACTTAAGCATGGAGCTGTCTGAAGCTAATTCTCTCAAGCAATGTGATGGAAGTAATTTTTTCCAATACCATTTACAAAGCAAGAGGTAGGCAAACAGATTTTGGAAGGATGTTTCCTGTAAATAGGAAAGAGGAAAATAAGGTGGAGGTGGAAGGAGGACACAGAAGAGACTATTGAACCTGACATTGCTAGCAAGGCTGAATTAACAGGAAGGCAAACAAATCCAAAATGTCAGAGCAAGGAGGTGATACAAGTAAACACGGGATGCTAACATAATTGACCTCACCCTGTTTAATTTTTGATCCAGCTTATAGCTACCTATATTTTATTCCAGAAATTTTGCATTGAAGTAATGTCAGCTTTGGAGCTTTCTCTGTTGTTTGGCTGGACTTTTCGTCCCGTAGAATGTGCAGCAGATGTGCAAACAGTGATGCTGCCACAAAACAGCTTTGAGACCTGTTTATAACACTTCACTCAACACATCTGATGTCAGTGTTTTTAAAAAGATGTTCTACATTTTGAAATGAGAAGTGTTAATAACATCGTGAACCAGTGAAAACAAGAACACAGGAAAGAGCTGAGCTTTAAAAGAAACATTTTATTTGGTAAAAAATAAAGGAATAAATTATTTCAAGACAACTTTTGGGTTGTATCTGTACATACACAGTATATCCATAACATAGCTGCTATGTAATCCAGGAATTCCATCTTAAGAAAAAGGATTTACATATCAAGTAACAATTTTAAATGAAACCAGCACAGTCTTTTACATCCGTCAGTACTGAAACCAACTTGATGGAATTCCCTCCCTGCCCCACCCCCCGCAATTACCCAGTAATATCCATTCTGGGCCTTGTGTGTTTGTAGCACCCCTCATACTTGTTTTGCAGCATCTAGAGCAGTGTTTCTCAGATTTTTTTAATCAAAGAGCACCTGATTATTCTTTTTTTTTTTCCTGCAGCATTAGTGTACCAGCTTTCATTTTCAACTGGTAAAAAGTACATTATGAGTGTTCACTTATGAGTTTTCTGATTTTACTTGCTTCCTTTGCTGCACATGGAAATATGTGCAAATGCTTTTCTGTTTTGTCTGGTTGTGGTTTTTTAGCCATCTGAATTCACTTCCATGTCACCTTTGTAATCTTATGGATCACCAGGGATCCACAGACCCTGCACTAAGGAAGATTGATCTAAACTCTGAAACCAGAATAATGATATTTTAACACCAGCTAATGTGACATTTGGAAGAAACACGTCAGACATTATGTCGAAACGTGGTGTCACCATAGGTCAAAATTAGACATGGCCCAAAGAAAAGAATGAAACCACATATTCAACAGTCTTCCAAAATACATCAGCTAGGACTACACTGAGATTTTTTACACCAAAATCTAACAAACATGTATGTTTGGTGTTATGCTTTATCCATAGACTGCCTAGTTCAAAAAGCTAAGTGTGTGTTTAATGCCTTGTTGGATCGTTCTTCAGAGTATTATTCAGAGGCTTGGGAAGCTGTAGACAGTCTGACTTCTGAGCATGCTGATTGCTAAATGAGGCACGAACAGACAACGTACAAATGACATATGAGTCCTGTGTTTGAATGCTAATAAATGAGTTGTATTCATTTCTCAAACATGAAAAAATATTGCCACTGGTGCATAGTCTTTAAAAATATTTCTACTTCAACTGTCATAAATTTTATCTGCCTTGGAGAGAAAAGAAGCAATTTTTATCCCAGCTGTATTTACATATGGAAGCAACACTATGAAAATAAACATGTTTCATGGGCCTCTTATCACAAGTGATTATTTTCCCCCCTAACTATTTTTTGCACTTATCCATGGAATTTTTAGTTAGCGTAACACATGTGGTGGGAGAAAGATGCATAGTCTTCACAGAAGCTTCTTCTGAAGGCATGTTCAGTCATTTTTAGTAAATTAGATTCTCTTCCAGAAATATGCAAAGATATTTTCAAGATATACAAATATTGATTTGGGAATCTAGCCCCCTGTATCCCCCTGGCTTTTCAGAAAAAGTACTTGACCACTTTTTAAAGTGTTACATCTACGAAAATTGCTTTTAAATACTGACCTGGGAGGAAATCATTCTAAGCAAGAAAGAGGTTAAGGGGATTAAAACTTAAGTAGTCAACATCACTAAAGTAGAAATCTGCACTACTAGCTTTGCTTAACAGCAAAGCAGCCCTGTTCTGAGCTGTCCAAGAGCGAATGTTTTCTTCCATCCTGTTTCTCAACACAGAAAACAGTTCTCAGAACATGCAACATGTCTTTGGCAACATGGTAAAATGTGAAGAAGAGAGACCTAACCGTAACTGTTAGTTTTGAGTTGAAAACGATTAAAAATTTCAGACCCTATAGAAAGGTACGAAGACATCTGTGAGGACCTGTATGAAATAAAGAATGAAATGGCAAGAGGGCCTTTTGAGCATTGCAGCCTCCTCTTTTGTCACCGGAGTGCTAGTGGAATATGTACTCATGCAAACGAAGACAGAATTGGAGTAACGTCTCAATTACCGGTGAATTACTGCAGCTTTATGTTGCTCTAACTCTCCTGCCTTAAATGAAAACAAACTAAAAAAACCCCAGATACTGTCCTGTGCAGTACAACCTTGGTATGGGGAATAAATTGTGGTGAGTACCACAGTAATCTTACTGATCTCTCTGCATTACACAGTTGCAAAGCTACTTGTTGGTTGTACAGCTTATCCCACATAATGCTACAAATGAAAAAAAAAAAAAAAATCTTATACAGCTTAGTGGAACCATTTTCAATTTTATTTTTACTTTGTCTTGCAACAGATTTTGGTATTATTTTCCTTATGACTTCTTTTATAAACAACAACATTTCCTAATACATTTCAGAAAGCTGAAAAATGATCAAACAGTTTTTTCTCTGAATAGTACTTTTTCACTTATCAATGCACAAACATCTATTGCCTGATAAGCTTTTTTTTCCTCGCAAGGTTTGTAACAAATACTACTGCCCTCAAGTATTAGACAGCTGTAAATTTAATATTTCTTGATTTTTAACTTTCCATTACATCTAGTGCATGTTTGTTAGCATGAATAAAGAGTGCAGTGTAAGCACATCAATAAGAGAACAACCAACATTTTGCAATCTGAGGCGGTAAAAATTGTTTATTACAAGGCTGAAGAAATGAAGCAATTGACTGACTGGGTATTATGACCGTATGTAGGGGTGGTTTATTTATGACATGAATTGAATGGGCACCGTATAAGGAGCCTGTATCTCCCAGCTGCACTGCCCTCCACTGCTGACGGTGCTCGAGGGCCACGCTCAGCATTGCATAACTGATCAGCTTTTGCACGGCCACCCTCCTAGATCTGTTATGGTGCTAATGGAGTTTTATTTAATGTAGAAATGACACATCATTTTTTATGGGTTTCACAACTCCCAAGTCATTTGGCCAAATGACCGTCACGCATGGCAACAGCTATTACTTCACAGCCTTACAAAACTGGGAGCGCGTTGGGTGTGTGCAGGGTGTAACAAGCTTGCAACGTGCAGAGCGCATTTAGGACACATTGAACAAAATGCATCTCCTTGGAAAAGCAGAAACATCAAGACAAGCTTGAGAAAAGGAAGTGCAAAAATATAAACTTTATTTTTCTCTCCAGAAATGTGCATATCCTTTTTCTTCACTGATGCAGGTATCTTTTCTTCCCCCCATATTTTTCCTTTCTATTTTGTGAACAGCTGGGTTCCCACAGAGAGATGAGGCAAATCAGACAGGACTGGGTGAGCACTGTTTTCCCACCTTTAACACAGTTCTGGAGGGAACAACGCAACAGTTGGTCCTTGCACCACCGGTGGAGTTCCCCAGTGTGCTCCTCCACCTTCAAAGCCACAGCTGCAGGCAGGGCATTGGGCTGCTCTTCCTGTAGCATCAGAGCCTCACGCTTCCCAAGCAGCACTGGGTCTTGTAACATCCCTAAAATAGTGGTGTCGGTACATTAAGTGCCTGATCCTACTTCCACTGAGGTCCGTGGTGGTCTTTTGCATTCATTGCAATTAACCTTGGATCAGGCCTTAATGTAGCAACATTCCTCTGCGGGATCTGTGAGGAAAGACCTGAAAATGAAACAAAAGCTGGTTCTACTGTGATTATTTTTTGCGTTATTAAAGTCTATGAGCAGGCTCTTCACTGAAGACTCTTAATCTCTCTAGGTACAAACAGCAGTATAAATCTATAAACATAGATTTCTTGGTAAATTAAAATATCTGCCTTCTCAGGGCTCTCTAATTAGCACTCTGAATAATACAGTAAAATATTTCCAAACTGTATCAAAATAGATTTTCCAAAGTTTACTACAAAACGAAAAGCACTGTCACTTCAAAACTTGCCCCAAGACCCTCGTTCTCCCTCTCATTTCTTTCCCAAATATAGTACTGCCTACAAGTGTATGTCAGAGCTTGTAAGTATACAAGGGAAAACTAAAGATCCTCCTAAAACCTACCCCCCACGATTTTTAGCACCACCTGCATCTTGATTAAGTTCCTTTGCTGCACTGTTAATTCAGGCACTATCCTGGATAACTATCTGCCCTGCTGAAAAATATTAAGAGTTCTATAAAGTACAGTATTGCATTGCTGTTGGCTGTGTATCTGTGGAAGTATGTTGGGCCTATATCGAAAATATGCCTGGAGTACTAAGAAGACACTCTTTGCCTTGGGTCTGAAAATGCTACCTCTGTTGGGGCAGAGTATTGAGGTATAAATGTTCATTTGGGAAAAATACCAACTATGGCATTTCAGCAAGGAGTGAACAAAGTCACCAGTGTTTGTCAAGAAATTCATAACATCTCTTCTGTGGTCACAGGTAAAGGGTACACCTAAACTTTCAGCAGAGGATTGAGACACAAGACTTTGTCACTCTCATAAATAAATACCATCCCCAGAGTGAAACAGTTACTGCTATGATGCATCAGCCTAATAAGGTTGCCTGAGAAACAGTTTGAATAAAAAGCTGACACTGCTTCACTGAAATCACTGGCAGTAACTATGGTGAGTTCACGGGAGCCAGAGCAGATTCTCAGTGAGAAGTAGGTTTCCATATAAAGTATCTTCCCAGGGCCACAAGTAGAAGAGACAAATGAACTCAATCTAGCTGGTGCATGAAATGCTTTTTTGATGTGTCTTTCTAAAGAATAAAGCCAAGACCTTCACAGTGGAAGTCCACCATAGAACGCTGTAGGACCTTTCAGATCTAAGAGTGAACTGGTCTCCTAAAACATGTTCTTGAAACATGAAGACCCTGTATAAGAATTACAAGCTTTCAGCAATTAATTTTCCCAAATTTCTGAATTTGGAACAAAACTGTCACAGAGCATCTTCCAGATAAATGGTTACGGCATTCTTCTATGAGACAAACTCCACATGCAGAAGGGCACGAGCCAGCTGGATGCTCTGGCTGCACACTGCAGAGGAGAAGTAGATGCCATGCTGCTGCCCGAACACATCACCCTGCCTGTGTTTTTCGTAAGCACTAACCTAGCATAGTCACTTAATACAAGGTAATTTTTTATGACTGAGAGGCTCAGATGAACAAAAACGTGTCCCTTAGACTGCAGTTAGGTGCCTAAATACCTTCATTAAGGTTAAACACTAGCTGCTATCACCCTTCACTGATACTTTCTTTGGCTTAGGAGAGGTGCCTTATTGTCTGATGTGGTGACTTTTACAAAACTCATTTTTAAATGCCCAATTGCTCCCAGCCTTTTAATATTCATCCTGACATAAGGCAGCATTGCAGGGTTGAGCTTGCAATCTCCCTTATATGCCTGGTCTAAGCACTTGCAATGTTATTTTAAAAAATAGGTTATTAAAGCCAAAGTTGCAAATATATCTGGTGACATTTAAAACAGACTGTTGCACGTGAAACTCAAAAACTTACCTGAGAAATGGAAGTCCACAGACAATTTTTTTTGGAAACACCAAATAGAAAAACGTAACAAAAAGCTATTTTTAGAATACATTACAGAATACTGGCATATTATACAAATGTAATTAACCTATTGAAATTTAAAGTAGTTGTAAGTTACGTTCAAGGCACCTTTTTTACAAATAGCTTTTTAACGTTCATTCTACATTCACACTAGTTTATCCATGTAAACAAGTCTGTGAAAGCTCAGATTAAGGTCACTTTAAGATCCGTGTGCCAAATACTTCAGAAGAATATCGTATTACATGGAAAATTCAATAAAGTAAGATAGACCCATCTGCTGCCCAAACAGTTCGATAGATGCTATGGGCTAAATTATTAACAAGATGAAGCCTAAAAGACATTTTCAAAAATTAGTTTAAAGATAAGTAACATGCAATGCATTAACATTTGTGTTTATCATTTGTGTACATAAATGCTGAAAAAATGCAAGCCACTATTCCTAGTGCTATCCTACTTTTAAAGGGCAATTCTTTGGAAACAGTATTATTTGAAGTTTAAAAACATCCTCTATTTTTTTTTCTCCACACTTAATCTTACGATATGCTAGTATGTACTTTCTTCACAAGGAAAATGTATAAAATTAATCTTACAATATAAACACTATAAACAACTCCCTTGAGACATCTTCTGGACACAGAATTTCTGTGAAGACTTAAGTATCACAATTCTAGGATAAGTATGTAAAAATATGTACATTCATTCCAATGTCCTAGACCCAGGAAGAAACCCAACTAAGCTATAAAAAAGTTGCCCATCAGTCTTGTTCAGTTAAGATTATGCTCAGCTTCGCTACTCTTGCTGTATTTCAACATAACCAACAAAAGTTCTATTTGCTTTTGTGTAGGAAGTTCCCAAACTTTTGCATAAATCCTCTCAGCTTATTTTCATTAGGCTGCAATGGATGGTAAGTAGTTGAGTTGTAGGTGACCATGTGATTACTCCTGCCATAATTATTCCCTAAGGTCTTGCTTTTGATATCTGAGAGATGTGAACTGCTGTTGGGTGCATTTCCTGCAGGTTGGTTAGCATTTTCCATCTTGCAGAATGGCTCAAAGCGGCTATAAACACGCCTTTCACTCAAACGACATCTTAGCTCCTCTTGGCGTTTTGAGCTTGCCAGCTGTGGTGTCATTGAACTTGCTCTTTGAAGAGCAGAAAGAGGGGCACTTTCGGGAGTAGTATTTGTGGTGATTTCCTTTACGTCTTGATACTGAATCTGTTCTGTATTAAATCTTGGGGTAGATGCATCTCCTGCAGTTTCTATGAACTTACTTTCAAGGGGGCACAAGAGAGGACACTTTTTATTGCTTTCATCAGATGGAGGTTTTTGAGGTTTTGGTGACTTTGGAGACTTTGTTGGGCTCCCAGTGACATCTTCTTTGCTTCTGTTTAAGCTACCTTGAGAATTTGATGATGTGTTTCTCTTTCTCCTTGGGGAAGAATCTGTCTTATTCTCAGAAATCTTTGGTTTCTGATTCTCTTCTTCAGAAACCAATGTGTCAGAACTACTACACATTCTGTAAAAGGCAGGACCTTTGTTTTTTGACAAATTTTCCTTCTTGTCTGGGGTGAGATTAAGAAGTGACCGCAGTTTCTGGGATCCTTTCTTTAGAAAACTTGGGGAATTCTTACTTTCTTTCTTTGATGTGCAATCCTTACAAGACTCCTCTTTGTTAGCTTCAGAGAGAGCAGCCATAGAGATCGCCTTGCTAGCAGTTGGGCTCTTTAGCTCCCCTTTGAGGTTCTTTTCCTCCTGTGGCAAGTGGTTGGTCACACTGTGCAAACTTTTAGAGCTCTTCAGCGTATCTTCTGGAAGTTTTGGACTAACTGGCTCCTTAAGTCTATGCCTGGTCAATGTGCTGTAAACGTAACTGGATGCATGTTTGTTGGCACCAGGGTCTAATATGGACTTTGAATTAAACATTGGAAAACTTCTCCTTTTTAGCATATTTTCATTTTGAAGGTTCTTCAAATTTTCTGCATGTTTGTCTGCACACAGTGTTGTGTACAAGTAGAGAGATGAGTCACCAGTTGCATTTGAATTTACACAAGGTTTTGTGTTGTCTGCAATATGAATTCTGTGGGGTTTTGGTGCATCTGATTTAAGTGGGACATTTGTGCTAAGCTCTTCTAAAATACTACCTGTTCCATTTTCCACACTTGGAGCATGATTAGATGTCCCTTTAGGTGTTGCACTTCCCTCTGACCCAATTATAGTTGAATTTGAAGAACTTGCACAGCTGCTTACTTCCTGCTGTTCAGGTAAAGTTGGCTGAAACACCAATGATGATCGTAAGCGAGAATGAGAATACAGCGCATGAGTTTTAATATTTTCAGCTGTGTCATAGCTATCATATCTGTCACCCAAGGCTGAGCCATTAGACTCTACTGGATAATCTGATTGATCATTCAAATATGACTTAATTCGCCAGTTACGTAGGAATGATTTCGTTGTGTGTTCAAGGGTTGGCATCCTTTGCTGCAGATGGCGGATATGATTATCTGTCCCATTAAAAGACCTCCGTACAATTGAGTTTCTTTCTGCAAGATTTACCTTTGGTCGTGAAAACTGATCGGCAAAACTCTGCTGGGGTGTATTGTAGTTATTTGCATATCCTCCTCGTAATGAAGAAACGATACTAAGGCTATCAGATGGCATTTTCCAAGTATTTGATGGATTGTTGGCTCTATTAATAGCTCTGTTGAGCAATAGGTAAGGTGTCCTTTCTGGCTTCTCCCCAGCATAACTATGTCTCTTCCAGTGCTCATTTTTTTCATTAGGTTGATACTGCTGGATTGGATTTTGCATATTAAAACCTGGATGAAATGGTTGTTTATTATAAGCTTGATTTCTCAAGCCATATTTATCTATTTCATTTACTGCATATCTTCCATGAGTTTTCCAACAAACGGGATCTATCTTGTGAACCTTGTCTTGCCTACCAAAAAGGTTTCTTTGGCTAGAAACTGAAGCCAAGGAAGACACTGAGTGTTGGTATGTATCATTATCCCAGAGCGTCCTGCGACTGTTTACCCGCACTAATTCTGGGGCAAATGAACTAGGAACAGAGGAACGGGCGTACAGTGTCCTGAACTCTTCATCAAAGGATTCGACCAGCTGTCCTGTGATAACTTGAACCATACTGAGGTTGGTTTTTTCAAATGACCACATAAAGCTGAAAGAAGAATAAAATGACCATTAGAAACAGTTATTTTGAATTAAAGTATTACACTGGTCCTTCTTGATAAGAAAGTTTTCACACAAACCTGGGTTTTGTACATAAACTTTCTAAATAAATAAATAAATTGTGGGCATGATTAATGTAATTTGGATTTGGAATGTCTAATCTAATACCAGTCAAACTCAGCTGGAGACTTTCCACTGATTTCAGTGGGAGCAGGAATGAGTCTGTAACTACATAATTGCCCTTATAAGAAGTGGATATTGCAAAAAAGTATTCACAAATGTAGAACAGTAGAGTACAAATACCTAATGGAGCAAAATTACCTCTACAAAGACTAAGCCAGGATTGACTAGACCCACTGCATTTAGTCCTGAGTCAGAGAATGCTAATGTGTGGTTATGCTGTGAAAAAAATACATTTGAAATAATATGCAGAATTTCTTCAACAGTTCTGAATGTCTTTCACTCTAAACACATTTTCAAAAAGATGCACCTCGGAATTGTTAAGAAGTTTACATTTTCTACTATGCACATAAGATTGGATATGAACATTTCTTTTAATTCCAATGGTGACATTCTGGTGAAGGAAATTTTCTCCTTTTCTACCATACTTAGAAAGGCTGAACGAACACATGTTCAAAGCTAAGTAGCTACAACAACTTTACAGCTGCAAAATGACATAAAATACATTAACATATATATTTGGGATGTTTCAATAAGCCTAATATCATGGTGTTGAAAGCATGCCATTTGTAGATTACAATAAAGAAAAAATCTGTTTCGCAATCCTATTTTCATGGAAAAAAAAGTGAAAAAATTAAATTAAATCAATGAACTTGTTTTATTTGCATTTGTCTTCTGGATGTTAGAAAAAAGGTTTGTTGTATTCACGTAAATAGCTTGATGATTTAAGTTTATTTATTTTGTTAGTTTTGTATTTTACAGGAAATAATAGTGTGGTGCGATTAAAAAAAAATCATGCCATATAAGTTTTTTCTATTAATTTTCACAATTAAGAATAATGCATTTTGTAATATTTGAAAAAACCCTATAATTTGACTTGAGTTCAG
>JAVJGG010000017.1:3729624-3773515 GCA_035590195.1 Aviceda cuculoides
AATAGAATAGAATAGAATAGAATAGAATAGAATAGAATAGAATAGAATAGAATATTTCAGTTGGAAGGGACCTACAATCATCATATAGTCCAACTGCCTGACCACTTCAGGTCTGATCAAAAGTTAAAGCATATTATGAAGGGCATTGTCCAAATGCCTTCTAAACACTGACAGGCATCAAACACTTTTCTAGGAAGTCTGTTCCAGGGTCTGACCACCCTCTTGGTAAAGCAATGCTTCCTCATGTCCAGTCTAAACCTCCCATGGCGCAGCTTTGAACCATTCCCATGTGCCCTACCACTGGATACCAGGGAGAAGACTCCCTCACCATTTCCCCTCCTCAGGAGGCTGTAGAGATGTTTAAACTTACAAAAGTATTTAAGACTCCAGCCTATAAAGTATGACTGAGTTTGCAATACAGTTACACAAACATTTATGTCTATGGAAGCACTTACACATTTACCTAAAAAATATTAAGTTCTAATAGATCAAGGTTGTAGGAGTTTTAATGACAGCTTCTATTACGATCCGATGAACTTTATCACTCCAAAAAGAAAATACAAAAAATTAGGAGAAAATCTCCATGAAATGATAGCACACTTCCAAGTAACACATGCTTTCGAAATCAATATATATTTCACTGTTGGTATCTTAAAACTTTTGTCACAAGAAAAATCAAATCAAAGAAGCAAGAGTTACACTTAAAAGCTGCTGAGCGGGCAAATTATGGTTTGACTCAAGTGATCCAAGTTCTTTAAATTTTATTTATTTATTAGGTGAGTTTTTACTTAGCATTTTTGTCAAGATGTGTTTGAGCAAAAATGCAACTCAGTTAAAATGTACAAAGACAGCATTTAAAAATTACTTTTGTTTGTGACTTGTGACCAAAATGTCTTGCAAATATGCTATGAACATAAAAGATAAAGTTTCTCGCTTAGTTAGGTAAATAGAAGAAGTTTTATCTAGAAGTGCTGCAATATTTTAAAAAGTAAAAATTTTAAAAGTGAAAAGACAGGTGGATGCTTAGGTTTGTTTTCAGAGACAGCTAAGAAAGAATCAATAACAATCCAATTTACATTATTGAATGGGATGTTAACATAATTTTGCATCTCTACCTGCTAATCACCTTTCATAATCTAGCATTGTGTCTTTCAAGTTTTCTGCACTTCTATTAGAAGTTTTCTTATCAATGAAAGTCAATTTTCCTGCTTTTCCAGTGCAGTTTTTGTTGAACTTTGAACAAGCCAATCCCACTGAAGAAAATTACTCTTTCTCCAGCAGCTACTCAAGCTTTAAGTAAAAGTAATTAAATAAAAAGTTTTTATTTGAAAGTTAAATAGTGTGGAAAAAATAATTCCTGAAAAAGAAAAAAAGAAAATACCGGACTTTATTCATTCTAAAGATTATCACAACAGTAAACCCTTATTTACTATAAAATAAAATTTTGTGAATTAGTCATGAAATTTGCATTTAGTTCACTGATTTTTTTACCCAATTCTATATACCATGTAATTATTTTTGTATGTCAGATTTCTATTTAACTATATTAAATTATATTTATGTCATTATAATTGAAAAAAGTAACTTGAGAGGCAGCATATACCTCTTCAAATAACCATAACAAGTAATGCTGGCCTAAAGATATGTCAGTTGAACACATCAAATCTTATTGAGATAAGGCCTGATGGGTATTGGATGGGATATCACTTGGCAATCTGGAATGCTAGAGGCACAAGCAAGGCTAATGGCTTGCAAATTACCGTACTATACAAAAAAATCCTTTGCCTTAGGTACTCCTAAATTGAAATATAATTTCAAGTAGGCATATCTAGAAAAGGAATAAAATTTACATTAAATTGCTGTTTTTTAAAAAAAATCATAGCCACTGCTTCCTCTGTTCTCCTTTTTCTTTTCCTTCTCTTCAATATTATTCCTCCTGCAGCCTTTCTGTCCTGCTTCCTTAATCCTCCACTCTTTCCCTGTCTTGGTAGGTCATCCACTAACAGATGGGAACATGGCATTAGAAAAGCATGTGCCAGAGATCACTCTCACCTTTCTCACATAACACTTCCTTTTCCTCCACAGTTCATCTGTCATTCTTCACCTACTTCAAACCCGCTCTTTAGGTGCCAGGGATGCATACTTTGAATAATTGCCCAAAATACAGACAGTATTTGAGGACATATAGTAACAATGTGTTCCACTTAGGATTAGAAGCAGTAAATATATACATACTGAATTGCAAGCCCCATTTGGTATCAAGTGCTGGGCTTCACCTTCCTACCTCATTTCATCCTCGGGCTACAGGACTCCCCTGCTAACAGCAGCGTGTCACTGATCACTGCATCATTGTGGGTAAAGTAATAATTCATTTATGAATCCTGAGAGGAAGATCCTGGGCAAACGAGAAACCAACCCGCACATCATGGAGGAACCAAGCTAGCCTGATGGGAAACACGAACGTATGTAAGATCAGCCATAGTGAGTCAAACAGAAAGTCTGTCTGGTCCCGTGACCTGTTTATGTCAGTGACTGCTAGTGGATGCATATGGAAGAACACTTTAATCAAGGACTTGATGTTTTAGGAGGTTTTTGAAGCCAGACACAGGATCTTCTCCCTCCTCCAAAAGCAAGTTGTAGGTAGGACACTCAGGGACATTTAAAACATCCGGCGGCTGCAGTTTAAGGATGGCCATCAGGGCCATCCAGTTAAATGACACCCAAATGATGAACAGGAAACAAGTTCTAATCTCTTTTTATGTACAACTGCTCCACTGTCTTCCCAGAGAGAGCCACATAAGGATGATTTAAAATTTTGAAGTATAATTCAACATTACACATTTATTTTCACCAGTAAAACCCCTCCAATATGATAGAAAAGTATAGTGAATATACTAGTCTCAAACATTTCATTTCAGCATTTTTTATTTGTAGGGTCTGCTTTTATCAGTGTTCAATTATTCACCCTATACTTGCTGTCAAGAAAATGCACAAAGAAGAAAAGGGATGTCTACCTAACACTCAGCCTAACAGCTTTAAAGGAAAAAAAGACACATTTCTCATGGTGTTCATCACTACCAATATTATTTACAAATCTTGGCCTCTCTTCTTAGTAAGAGATAATAGTTGGTGTACAAATGCTAAGTAGTTTTCAAGTTCGCTTCTATTCTAGCCTCGAATCTGATTCAATGACCACTGAAGACAAAATCTCAATGACTCCACTGGAATCTGGAGTCCCTTAGCACAGAAGTTTGCTCACAGATACAACACTCTGCTGTGCACTTGTATTTAATAACAAAATTTTACTTAGACTTGGAAGTACTAGAAAACTTTTGATGATTTTGATAATACTGGTGAAAAAAACCAGGCAGCAATCGGGTCTCACAAGCAGCTCCTTCTACGCATTTAAGCATGCATATCTGGGAGTAGACTTCACAAAAGGAAAATAAAATCAATTCATTAGTGGTTCTATTTTCTCATTCCTGCAATTCATTAAAAATACTGAGAGGAGTATCAGGTAATAAACAGTTGCTGCCAGATTGCTTTCAATATCCTCCTGTAGCAAGATGATTCTTCATTATTGCCAGAGAAGTAAAAATAGGTTTCTGCAGAGCATGGAGCCTCTGCCACATGCCTTACCTCATATCAAATAAAACACGAAGATCTGGCATCAGCTGAGGAGCTTGACTGACTTCTTAGGCATTAAACAACATTGCCTACACTGGTACATTCTTTCTAATCCAAAATCAAGTTACTGAAGTTACTGCACTGAGCATTTTGGTGGTTCTGGGGATAGTTGTATCGGTGCTGCATTTTGCAGTGCAAATCTATTTCATAGTTTGCTGCAGCACCTGTCAGTAGCAGAAAAAAAAAGCATCTCTCAAAAAATTTAGCTATTAGTTTTTGAAAAATCACTAGAAAAAAGTCAAAATCTGTAATGACTCCTCATCTTTCTATGCAAAGGAATTACTGAATGAACAACAGGTCAGACTGGAGAAAAAGTTAATCAAAAGAAGCTTAGATAGAGACAAGAAAAAAAGAGAAACATATTAATGGGGAAAAATGTAGGACAGTCAGGAAACAGACAAATGAAAGTGGGGAAAGAGAAATGAGAAAGTATAAAAAAGGAATTGTTTATTTGAGTTGAGTTCCACTGGTGATGTTAAGGTGAACTTTAAGTAAAAACCAACCCACAAGAAGAAATGCTGTAGGAAAGACTGAAAAAGCTCCTAGCAGACCCCTGATTTCATATTCTCCTATACAGAATCCACATAATAATCACAGAATATATAGTCACTCAATTTTTTCAGTTATATCTTTCAATGAAGAGGGAAACATGTCCTGATATGCAGTCAGACTACAGATGAGAAAAAATGTCTGCACAGACATTTAATGTAGATTTATGAATAAAATCCTCTTTTTTTTTTCCATACAGACTGACTACTTGTAAATCTGAATTCAAAAACGCAGCCTTGCTCATCACTGCATCTCATTTTTTACTGACCCAAAGGAAGAGAAAAAGAGCCAGAGAAGATGTTGAGTCAGAAGTTTTATAGACACTCCTCATCAGGAGTGCATGGCATGAGGAGCATCTGCCATACTCCTGCAAGACTGAACCACATCATGCCAGAGAATAACAAGACCAGTGCTGCTGGTGCTACAGCCTGAGGAAAAGAAACAGATCACACATCTCTGTTCTCTTTCTGCTTTCACTTAACAGAAGGGAAGGACCAAAAGCCAAGAGCACAAAAAGTTAAAGATGGGGTGTTTTTTTGTGAACCTTGAGACAATGGGAGAAAAAGAAAGGGAGACAACTTCTCAAAAGTACTGACTGTTCTTCCATAGTCACCAGCAGTTTCTCTTCATCCTCAAGAAAGGCACAGGAGAATTACTGTGGGAGTAGTAAGCTTCTATTCCCAGAGCAACAGTCACTGGGAGTAGTACTTGGATGAGAAGACCATTAATTTGAACAGCTTTATTGCAAGCTAAACTGGAAACTCAGAACACAACTCTCTTTGGCATATATTTTTCATTTTCTGGTAAACCTTAAGTATTCTAAGTAAACCTTGCAGAGTAAAGATGAATTTTTTACTTCTCCCATTATTACAAAACAGAAACACGTAATACATAGTGTCACTTTGGAGGCCAAGTCTAAACCTCTCCAATCCACACTAATCCATACAAAATCCACTCTAATGTATGTACATTAATTCTTTCAACTGCAGTATAAATGCCTGTAGGTCTATAAAACCATATTAAAAAGACAACCTTGAACCCACCCAAGAGAAGCTAAGCTTTCAAAACAGCTGTAGATACACATGCACAGAATTAATCTGAAAATGCATACTATGGCATTTTTTAAGGTATCACTTGAAATACATGCTCCTAATATATTTTGGGAGGATAAAACTCATGCCATAAAAAGACATACACCATTTTTGGCAACCTCTATGGCATAGTTAACCCAAGTAATCAGTGAATGGTGGTATCTTAAGTTCCAGGGTATGGAAATATTGCCAAATGCTGACTTCATGAAGGCAATCATGACCAGTGTTGACAGACCCACAACATATTTTTAATGTTTTCTTTCCAAAAGTTCCCCTAGCTCTGTGTATTAGGCCACCAGAGGGCAATCCCACACACGTACACAAGAAACAGGCATGGAAAGTGGTGTGGGAATACTTCTAAGGACCTAAGTCAACACTCCAGAGCAAAAAGTGGTATAAAATACAGGTTTGCTCCAAAACTCTAACAAAAAGCCTTCTTTATCCTCACAAATACACCACACCTCTATCTGATTTTTGGACTGGATTCTCAAAATGCATGCTGCTAAGATCTTTTATATTATTTTTGCCAGGAGCAAATACAGCCCAACTAGCTACAGAAACAAGGAATTGCAAATGGAACTATATGGAAAGTTCAGCCAAGGCAGTGCTAAGAGCTTTGCAAAGAAACTCTGGCAATGTCCTTGGAACTTCTTCTGTGCTATCTACAGTACAGTAAATCTGGAAGTATTTATGAAGCATTTACGTTAGTTCAGTGCAGCTCATGGTTTGTATTCTACTCCCTGTTAAATATTAGGGTGACACAGGACATCTTGTGAAAAATGGAAACATTAGTCTTGTTATCTTTCTTAAAGGATGAAATTACATATTTCATGTACAAAAGTAACACTCTCTAAAACATCATGCAGACAGACATGATAATACAGATTTCAGGAAAACAGTAATAAAATAGAATCTTGGGCCTTTTAAAGCATTTTAATAGATTATAAATTTAAAGAAAAAGATCATAATATAAAGTATGCTTTATGACTCTATTTGCAGGCTGCTTTAAGAGAAAGCAAAAAGAATTTAAGTTTTTCAAAATGTATTAGTAAATACATAAGAATGGAAAATTATTTTACAAGTAACTTATGAAAAATTATGTCATTCTATCAAATTCTCTTGTTTTGCCACATAAAAATGCAACATTCTTTCTAAAGAGAAAACATTTGTAGAGAAGGTTCTGCTGGGAGCTTACCTAATTTATACCTCTTAGTGAATTCGAAAAAGCAGTATTTGATAATCACTTTTTGAATAATATTCCCTTTTCAGTAGGCTGTGGAAGAATGAGTAGTGAATGTTCATGCACAGGAAGACAGGAAGCCTTACCCTGAGCCTCTGAACTTGACAGCCTTGTTTCTCCGTCATTTTCAGAAAGTGACTGAAGTTTGACTCATCAAGCAGGAGATACACTGCAATCCCTCTAGTAGATGCCTCCACAATTTCTCTAAAGATATCCACATCTGTAAACATATCCATAACAATGGCAATGACCTGAATAAAACAGAAAAGACACAAATTATTGTATTGTATAAACATATATATAAAACTCTTCACTGAAGCTTGCACTGGGCAGCTAACACACTAATATTTTTTACACATCAAAAGGTACAATATTTCCATGTGGTACCACTTAACCTGGAAGGTTTTTCAAGACCACCGGATCTTCTTTTTGAGAAGTCAGGTGATTGCTTGTGTGACATGTATCACTGTTTTGGGTTTGTGTGGTGGGGTTTTGGTAGTGGGGAAAGGGCTGCAGGGCCGGCTCCTGTGAGAAGCTGCCAGAAGCTTCCCCGGCTCCAAGTCGGACCCACCACTGGCCCAGGCCGAGACCATCAGCGATGGCGGTAGCGCCTCTGGGAGAGCAGATTTAAGAAGGGGAACCTGCAGTGAGGGAGGGGGATTGGAATGTGAGAGGAACCCCTGTGCAGATCCTAAGGTGAGTGAAGAAGGAGGGGAGGAGGAGTAGGGGAGGAGGGGATGCCCCTGCAGCCCATGGTGAGATGGCAGGCTGTCCCCCTGCCCAGCCCAGGGAGGTCCACAGGGGAGCAGATCTCCACCTGCAGCCTGGGGAGGACCCCACGCCATAGCAGAGGGATGCCCGAATGAGGCTGTGGCCCCATGGAGAGAGGAGCCCAGGCTGGAGCAGGTTTTCTGACAGAACTTGCGACCCCATGGGCGACCCACGCTGGAGCAGGCTGTGACTGAAGAACTGCAGCCCATGGAAGGGACCCACACTGGAGCAGCTCATAAAGGACTGTCCCCTGTGGGAGGGACCCCACGCTGGAGCCGGGGAAGAGTGAGGAGTCCTCCCCTTAAGGAGGAAGGAACGGCAGAGACAAGGTGAGAGGAACTGACCCCAACCCTCATTCCCCATCCCCCTGTGCCACTGGGGGGAGGAGGGAGAGAGAATCGGGAGTGGGGTTGGGCTGGGAAGGAGGGAGGGGTGGAGGGAAGCTGTTCTAAGGTTTGGTTTTACTTCTTGGTACCCTTGTTTTGATTTGATTGATAGTAGTAAATTAAATCGATTTTGTTTCTTCCCCAAGTTGAGCCTGTCTTTTGCCCATGACCATAAGTGGTGAGTGATCCCTCCCTGTCCTTGTCTTGACCCATGAGCTTTGCTTTATATTTTCTCCTCCTCATCCCACTGGGGCCAGGGGGGAGGAGTGAGCGAGTGGCTTTGTGGTGCTTTGTTACCAGCTGGGCTTAAACCATGACAGCCACAAATACCAAAGTCTGGCAAAAAGTTGTGTTGTGGGTGTGTATAGTGATTGGTTATACTAGGAAAAGGGGAAACAGCAACATGAATACAGTGAAAAAAATTAAACCATCATAATATAAGTGCAGTGTACATAAAAAAAGAGTTTCAGATAATATTTTTGTACAAGGGGCTTGTTCATCTTTCACCACGTTCTCTAAAGCTAAAGGCTCAAGAGCTTGAAGGAGTCAATAATCAGACATTGAAGAGCTGGAGGAGTTGAGGACTTCAGGATCCATAATGATTCAGCACTCTTACTGGGATGAAACTTCCTCAGCTGGTGAGAACTTGATTCAAGATTAGAGCGCTAAACACCAGCTACGGATGCCCTTCAACCTATGGGGATAAAGTAAGTATTTCTGATTGGGAAAAGCAATGTCCTTCTAATGGTGTTTTGGAGGTTATATATTACCGACATATCATTAGCAATTTGGGAAGAACTAGTATTTGAAGCGTTAGAGGAAATTAACAGAGGGAGAACATGTATCTGTTTAAGTTTTAAAGATAATATTCTCATCCACTAGAGTCTTCATGAAAAGTTCCAGTGAAATGTCTCAGGTACAAATTCAAATCGAATAAAGCCTTTCACAGGTATCAGAGCAGGCTTGATAGTGCGTATGCTTCACGATTTTCACTAATCTTTAAACTACCTGTACCTCAATTTCAATGGTGTATTTGTTAAGTTACAATCGCTCATCTTACTCTGGAACAGAAACATTTACCTCACTCACAAAATTTGGCAAATGCTACTGCACACACCTAGGTAAAAGTTCTGTCTCCAGTCAGTCATCTGAATTAACCTTTTTGAATCCCACCTGCTTAGAACTAAGAGACCCACCTATGCCAAACGTACTTAAAATTCTAGAAATATTAATAAGAGCTGACATACAAAAAATAAAACAACAATGACATTAGGAAAGGTAAAAAGACAGCTCCTGAGGTAGTAAAAATGAAAGGACTTGGACTTAACATAACATGTCACTCGGCAATAAAAAGACCCTTTACAAATCCACCAGAGAGGAACTGCATAGCATGAAATAATTCAATTCTTTCAAAAATCTTGGGTAATATGCCCATGCACTACCTCATTAATTTATTGACTATTTGAAAATAAAATCTAAATGTGATTTTTAACAGTACAGATTTCTTTACCTAAAAAGGAAAGACTTTATCTTGAAAGGAAAGACTGAAAACCACAAATGTTTATCTTGACGCTAAGGGCCTCATCACTTTCTGACTGCACCTTCTACTTGGTCTTGTTTCTGAGATACACAACATTAACTGAACATGGCGACTCTATTTATTCATCTGTCTTGTTTCACTTATGTCTGAGCAGAAATCTGCCAAGACAGATCACGTGTGTTAAGAAAAAGACCAAAGAAGAAAGTCTGTTCTCAAATTGTTCCGTTTCATTACCTGTGGTCCCCCTCCCTCTGAACTCCCTAATTTCTTCTTAACCTTTCCTTTTCTTCAGATCTTTTAGAAATAGGTGCTCATTACATTCAAGGATCTATTTAAATGTAAGAGAGAAATCCTGAATGGGTTCATTAGCGTACACTGACATGAATACATGAAATATTCAAAATCAATAGTACAGCCTGCAAAAATCATTGTAACATTTTCCTATGGCAGATATCTATGATGCTAATTGGTTTGCAGCATCTGTGGTTGCAAAGACTAATATACCGGAAATATACAGAAAAAACAAGAATGAGTAATAAAAACTAAAAACCAACACTGACTAGAATGGCCATATCTATCTTTATGAAGAGGGGAGGAGAGTAACAAATACATAAGCGAGGAGGCCAGTAAGTTGGTGGCATAAGAGGGATGCATGTGCACTACTATGCAGATGCATCGTAACGTGGGAATGAACAGGGAAACTCTGTCTTCACTAGTAGAATTGTTCTTAAACCATTTAGTGTTCTGCAAAGCATCAAAGTAGTCTTGCAAGAAAAAGTATGTTTCACTTCCAGAGTTGGAATAGGGATTACATTTTGAAACCTAAAGCTTGTGGTAGCTGAAAAATCGTCACTGGATTTAAGGACATGTATGCAAAGCCACAGTCATGAGCTGACAACCAACTAGATGTCCATTTTTGCATTCCCTGGTGACCAAAGATGACTCCTATTGTATGCCCTCATTAGCCCGCCCATTCACTCTTAGAAACACTCAATTGATCTAGTCAACACAAACATAATTAGGCTTGATCGTCAGAGGAAGAAGAGTGCCAAATTTGAACAATGCATATGATAAACATGCATAAGTAAAAAGTCATATATAGTGATAAGGTCATTTATGTATACTGATTTCTATAAATCAGACTAGTTGTTTGATCATAAACTATAGATTTGGATGCAGAAGCGTGGATTCCATAAAAGTCATAGAATATTCTGGTTTTTAAAAGTATTAAACTTTTTTTTTTTTCCGGGGGCTGTGGGGGTGCATTTCCCCACACATTTGCCTACTTTGCAGCAGAAGGGAGTACTGAGCTTGGAGAATGAGAAAGCTGATATGGTATTCAGGGTCCCAAGTTTTGATTGATTAAGGAGACCAAGACTAGGAAGTTACTTCAAAAGAGGTATTCTATAACGTGTATCTACCTTTAATTAAAGATGTAACAACAGCTGCAGGATTAGTTACTTGCTGCATCACTGTGGAAGAAAGATTTCACTACTGTGTTTTTACACTTGTTTTTGCAATTGTAGAACTAACTTCCACCCTGATACTTATAAGAAGAAGCCACGTAACAGTGAAATCCAGCAAGGAAGAAAAACTGATAGAATTCAAAGTCCAGAAAATAGGTCAGAAAATTGCCTGTTCCACAAATTCTGTTTCTTTTGGGTATAACAACACTATCCTGTGCCAAGACAATCCCCTAAGGCAGAACACTCCAGTGCCGTACAGTAGGCTTCCTTATAAACTGCCATTTTCTTTCCAAAGCGTATTTGTTTTCCAAAATGCAGAAGTCTTTTCAAAAGTAAGTGCCAGTGGTTTTATAGGAAATACAAAGGCCATCCAACCATGCAGGGGACACTGGATGGGTGCAGCAGTTTTCTCCTGAGAGCACCAGAATTCTGGAAGAACTTTCTAAACCTTGAGAAACTGATTATCACCGTGATCAAAAATAACCCTCAGTTGGGAATAATTAAACATTTTACAATTTCAGGGAAGAGAAAATAGTTGGCAGAGCAGATACTTGCTGTGCATAATATCAGTGTTATCTGTGCACTGATATTATGCACAGCAAGAGTGAACTACCACCACCTGATTTGGTATTATATAGAAGAGCACATTTCAGTGATCAGCTAAAGTGAAGACAGTGCAGAAAACAACTTTTATACTAGCCTTGCCCCCCCCAAATAAATTTAAATAATCTTAGTTTGTCACTACTAATCTTTTCATCTTATCTAACAATTCTTTTTTTAAAGTGGCATTTTATGCCACTTTAAAGTGGCATAAAGAATGCTTTTTAAGGTTAAAATTTGGTTTCAGTGGCATCCTTACAGAAGAAGAAAATTTGCTGAAGTCAATAAGAACAAAATTACTCCTAGTAAAGCTGATAGTTTTATCAATTTAAATGAAGGCACCAGTAGATGCATATTCTACTATTCTTACTACTATCTTGACACCAAGACTATGGTTTGCAATAGAACAGTAAAGCTTCACACATTACTTTAACATTTTAGAAACATGTAAGTATAGGCAGAAAAGTATAATTTTGTTGAATAGCAGTATTTTTATGCAAGCATTTTAAAACACGTATTTTTTTGGTAAGTTGATGCATTTTATTTAATTTGCACAGTATTGAGTAAAGTAACATTTTAAAACTTGTTATCTCTAAACTATCAGATCATTTTAATACCAAGTTCTTTTCATTCTTTAAAAGCCTTTAATAATCCCCAAGTTCAGGAAATGACTCCCTTCTACATAAAATACTAGTGACAAGATTCATGACAGACAGACACACACATATTTTGAAGGTTAAAATAAACAGCTATAGCTGAAATACTCTGCAAAATTATGCAGATTCTTACAAAACGGGAGCTTAAGTACATGGTAACATGACACCACACTGGGTATTATGAGACTAAATGGAGGCTGATGGTCAGTTCTGTTATCTATCATGTTACAGGGCCAGTCGTTGCTCCTAGGAGTTGCTAGTTTGGGCCCACTGACATGCACTGCATCTGCTTAAATGGTTCTCACCTTCAGAAACTAGCTATTCAAAGGCTTACATAGGAAGGAGTTGCCAATCCCAACGGTACAAATACATCTATCACTAATATCTCCTGAGCGTGGCCTGGGGGAGGGTCACCAAGATGTTCAGGGCTGGAGCACTTGCCCTGTGAAGAGTACGGGAAAGAGCTGGGTTTGTTCAGTCCGCAGCAAAGGTGGCTTGAAGGAATCTTTCAGCAGTCCCCAGTGCCTTACAGGAAAAGTCTCAAGGAGACAAAGCCAGGTTCTTCACAGTGGTGGCAAGACAAGAGACAACGGTCAAACTGAAACAAGAGCAGTTCTAACTGGATATAGGGGAAAACTCTTATTCCCACAAGGACAGCCCAGCAGTGGAGCAGGTTGCCCAGTCACCATCCTTGGGGGTTTTCAAGACCCAACTGGATAAAGCCCTGAGCAACCTGGTCAGATCCTATCGCTAGCCCTGCATTTAGCAAGAGGTTGGACTGGAGACGTCCTGAGGCCCCTTCCAATTGATGAAGTCTGCAATTCAATGATTCAGAGATCTCCACTCCCATCATTGTCAAAATCCAAGCAAATTTTGCCATGTTTGGTAGCAATTATAAACTTTGCTGTGAGGCTTAAAGAAAACAGAGACTATAAATAAAGAATACTGAGAAGTAAAGAAGTTTTTCTGCTTTACTTCTCATTTTTGGTAAGAATTTTGGTACAAAAAATCACTGGGTTTTAATCTTCATAGCTCAGTTTTAGGACATCAAAATCAACCCCTTTAATGGGTGTGTACTGAAATTAAGGCATAGATGTAATGAAAGGCCTTTACCGCTAGTGGTCTATAAGTCTATTTTGTGAACTAATGACAGTTTCATTATCCCAGTATCTTCACTCCTTCCACAAGCACTAACTATAATTCTTTAAGGGATATCTTGCAGAGTGTGTCATTTAACACCTCCTTTGCTACAAACAGTAAAAAAGAGGAATCCTCTAAGGCAAGTGCTTCTTTAGGTCACGCTTTTCTAAAGAGACACCTACCATTATATCAATAACCTAGTAGGGAATAATGCTAAAGACCTACCCTACACTGCAAGAGTATTGATTTCTTGTAACCTACATGAGGCTTACATTGGGCATGCTATGACAAAAATCCATATTGCTGTGCAGTGCTTTTGAATGCCACCACCCCTCCTCACCCCAAGACCAAAGAACCATATTTCAGATAGAAATGTTAACTCTGTTTTAATTCACCTTTTCCCTGGTATTCCAGTCAAATTCCTTTTCACAGATCTCTGTTTTGGAGAGAACCTCCTTGTGGCACAAGCTCAGTACTATCTGACTCTGGTCTTTCTCAGAGAGCCGGCAGGTCATGACACTTGCAACAGTGCAGAAGGAAGATACGGTATTCCATACCTTCCTCTCAGCAACAGGAGGCAGGCACCAAATTGACTGGGTGGGTTTTAGGCACCACAAAAGAAAGAGGGACAAATTTTGTGATCAACGCAGACAGCCTTCCCACTAGTAAGCTATATAATATGTCCCACTAATTATTGCGGTGTTTTTTAATTATGTTATGCTGTTGTTTATGGTTTAGGGTCTAGATCCAGTTTATGCTTGCTGCAATTTTTATTAACAGCATCCTAATAAATCATATGATATCTTTACTATCTGGCATTGTTGCTAACACCAGAGTGCTTCGAAGACGATAGTTCATTAATTTCCTATTAATTTCCACAATTGAACAAAGCCCTGAAATGCTTTGCACAACATATCCATCCATTGCAAAACATACTTTGAAACCATTGTGAGTTGCACCTGAATATCTCAGGTCAACTTTGGTCAGGCTGAATTGCTGAGGTCTCACACAGCAAATATAGCAGATCAGAAGTCTTGAAATAAAGTGCCAAAGAGCAGTATAATGGGGGGAGCCCTCCTCTGTAAATAGAGCCTAGATACAATATTAAAAATAGTAATCAGACACCTGAGTATGATCCATTCTCCTACAATTTCTGTGGCAATGTAATGGAACAAATACTGAGATGATTTACACTTACGCAACTTCCATGAAGTTAATGACACTAGTTGTAGTATATTATCACCAAAACTGGCTCCCTGAGATCATATTTAATTTATTTAACTTGGCTTTGCATTCAGAGAGCAATAGACCATAACCATACAGTGTACTTTGAAATGTCTTCCATTACTGCATTCTTTAAAAGCAATTTAATTAACTACAGGGTGAACTCTGGCACTTCATTACAACAGGCAGCTACACTACCTCAGAACCAGCTTTCCTAACCCTCACTATCCTCTTTTCCTCTTCCTGCTCCAAAATGTTTCCACCATCAATTCTGAGGATACAAAAAGTGTGCACCTCAGAACCGAATACATCTTCTGTTCCGATCACCAAGCCTCAGTTTATCATGTCATATAGCACTTACGCAACATAAGCATTTGAAAGTGAAAACTAAGTTTAAATGGAATAAAAATTAACTTCAGCATGTACATTAGCAATCTTCAATAACCTCAACAGCTTCTCTATAAAACAGGATGTTAGACATGCTCAACGTCAATGAAAATTCATAAGAAAAGAGTCACTGTCCAGAAAACAAAAGGTAAACTAAAATTCTAGAAATCTCCTGCAATACAATATGGAAAACCAATGCAAACTATTCTCAGAAAATTATGAATGCAGGCAACGACATAAAGCACTATATAAATAGTTTAACTGTGTAGCCCACATCGCGAAGCCTCATCTGTTCTGTCCAATAAACATGTAAGAAAGATGTGTGGCAGGGGAACTTTCTAGCTATCAGTAACAGGGAAAAATGTTCTGATTCTGGCAGCAAAGAATGATATGGCAGTAAAAACAGGAGCTCTGAAGAAGGATGTGATTCAACTTTGAAATACACTGGGAAGATCCATTTTTTCACAATGTACCATCTTCTAACAACTACCTGACAATTCTGCCTTTTGCTCAATTTGGCAATTTTTGTGCAGCTTACCGTGTCTCTAAAAGAGCAGATCAGAAGATCAGGATTAGCTCTTCTACAAATGAAACCAAAACCAACACAAAAGAAAAGTTCTCTGAAGTGGAGATAAGATTGTTTTCTCTGAAAAGTGAATGTACAGTAGCTTTCTGCATTACCTTTCAGAAAGCTGTTGCAGGCTGAGCTAACAAGTCATACGTGTATCATCTTAAAAAGACACCTTCTATGTCACCGCTTCAAATTCACACAACTGGGAATTTTACAGGTGAGTATCTTGCAAAACATATGGGAGTAAGCTACATTAATTCTATAAATGTGATCTCTATCTATGGGTTTGGTAGCTGTTATTCTGGCTGAAGGATTAGTAAAAACTCAGCTTGAGCTGACTGAATTAAAGGAGACACCACTTCGATGTGGCCAGCAGCAGAGGCGATAATTCCTCTGAAGCCTTACTTCTGCACATGAAGAATCGAGTTTCAGCAAGTCACAGAGATGAGAGGAGGGAAGGGGATATTCTGGGGATTCTTCGTGGGGATTTTCCAAGAAGCACTTATAAACGTAATCTTTGGAAGAAAGGATCTGCAAAGAAACAGCTGCTGCCCAGTGACTGGCGCACCACAGACAAGAAAAGGTTTACCTAAATCTGCAAAGAACTGTCATGCATGATTAAAGCACCAAGCATTCACAATGTTCAATTTTGAAACCTTGCTTTCTGCTTGCAATGCTCCCATCAATAACTAAATCACTTTTGGTGTTTAACAAGCAAGATGTGTTCTGTCACTGCAAACAGAAGCAGGCAGAGGTCCTACAGAGAAGCACATAACGCAGCACAGAAAATGCTTGGCAGGATGGAGTGAACGTGTTTGGGAGCTTACTCTGCCCTTTCTTCTCTTGCCGTTGATGTCGTTGCTCTGTTCTCAGTGCCATGTGGGCTGCAGATGGCTGGGTAGCAGGATTTTAATATTTGTATTTAGCTCTTCAGAATGTTTTATTCGGTTGTTATTTTGGGAAGCTGCCAAGCTTTTCCTGAGGAAAGCAAACAGAAAGGAAATGCCAGGATTTCTGACAGCCTACGACTCAGCTATACCAGAATGGAAATTTGTTACAAAAATAAAAGGTACTCCTCTAGCCTCTGGCTTTCTCTATGATGAATTTCAAAGACTTGTTGCTTCAGAAATAATTTTTTTTATTTAGAAGAGTATTAACAGCTTTAATATGTGGGTTCTCACTGGATCACTTAATATTTAGGGAATGTTGACCCTTAATATTTAGGGAATGTTCAGACTACTTGAATTACTATTATAATGTTTTAGTTTTTATTTTAAATTTGTTTGTAAGTAGAAGTACTCATTTATTCATGTGTGCATTACTTAATGACTGCCCAAAACCAAACAACGCGCAACCATGTGATAAGCCTTAATTTTTTTTTTCCAAAGTGCCAATAGTAATTAGAGCCAAACTCTTAATAACTTTTACTTTTTGATGTGCCGTGCAGGATTGAAAACCTCATACGACAACCTTAGAGACCAGTCTCAGTTTTGAGACTTCCATCAAATAATTGGAGTACTAGTAAGAGCAGTAGATGCTCCTGGCTAGCTTCTACCTGGACAAGGGAAGTATGAGTTGACTACTGTACGGTTAACTCTTTCAATACTTGAAACTATGAATGTCTGCCATAAATTACAATACCCAGCAAAGAACATGGGAAAAGGCCACTTCAAAGTTGAGGTGGGGCGGGGGGGGCACACAAAGGGACAAAAACATTTTTAAAAATGTACTAAAACTATCCATTCAAATTGCTCCTGCTTACAAATATTCTTCATGCCAAGATAAACTAGACTTGATGCCAACACTTCTGAGGGCTCTTTCTGAGATTTCCTTCAAGAAATCTTACAATAATTTGCCGCTTATCAAAGACTCAAAGTAAATGTCTGAGATTTCAGCTAATCTGTGTAACAATTTTTGAAAAGATTTTGGATTTTTGCCACCTTTAAGAGTACATATTGGTAGGGTTTTTCTCAGATGGGAATGGAATGAAGTTCCGAGTCAGTCTGCCTTCCCACTGCTCCACTCAGTTTCCTCAAGAATCCTGTATAAACACACTATAAACACTGAACCCCACTTCCCAAGAGTTTACATATTTAAAAACACTAGACAATGTTTAGAAAACCACAATATTAATGAACACTTACAGGTTGTAGACTTTAAACTATAAAAACAAGAAACATTTCTTTAAAGTAGACAACTTTGTTGGCATTTGTTAATTAGACACTTGGAAACAATGAAAGATTCTCTTAGTCAAAGGCAGATTTATAGGAAGAAGAGATGATTCAGACCCACTTTTCTAGACTGGGAAGAATAATTTTGCTTTTAAGTTTGCTTATGCAAGAGCTGTGCACTGTTTGTCATCTTTGAGACCTTAATAGTAAACATATGTTTCTGAAATGAAATGAAACGGGAAGAGCTGAATATCTAATATTCATATTTTATAAATAAAAAACATATTTAAAATATCCTGCACAGGATTCAATGTTGCTGCTAGTATATATATTTCAGACAAAAAAAATTCCAATAAAACATAACTATATTGTTCAAAAGTCTAATACTGCCTGAAATCCCTTGTTGTTACTTATAGAAAGGAGTATGTACTACAGCTACATTGAGCACATAAGAAAAGAATCAAAAAAGAAAGGCAGGGACTTAAGACAGAGGTGGAAACACTGCTTCCATAGTAGACCCTGGAAAATAATGGAGGTAGTTGAAAATAAGTGTTTCAAAAGCAGAAAACACTTACTTTCTATGTTTCTAAGCACAGGAAGATTTTGGTGGATCTAAGTCAGCACACAAACCTGAAGTGTTTCAGAGTTGCTTATGATTCAGAAAGATGGACTTTTGAATGCCTATATGCAGTATGTTAACCACAGTCCACAAGGATGGCATATCAAAAGTTGTTAGTATGTGGAAAAATAAAGACGTACAGTTGCAGACTGTTGTACTGGTAAGCCTGTGAGCCTCATACCTGGGTGACCTTGCAGCAAGTAACAGAACTTCATTAGAAGATTATTATTTTCTAACATAAAAGACATTGCATCTAAGAGAAAACAAAACTATTTTGGATGGCAGTGCCCAATTAAAAAACATACTCAAGTGCCAGATTTCAAATTAGTGGCAGCCTACAGACCAATGAGCATGACCTGATGATACTTAATACTGCGAAACAAGCCCTAATTATATCAGTAGCTGTTGGAGGTTAGTCCTCTATAGACACTCAAAACTTCTTCTTCCAAAAGGTAGATTTCATAATCCTAAGCAATACTGCTAGTGAAAGTGTCTCAGAGGTAAACGTAGAAGAAAAAGAGGAATAAAAAATTTGAAGTTCTTGCAGAAGACATTGTTAGATGTCCACAGAACCACCTCAACTGTGATTAGAACCAATTCTGGTTAAAAACCTCCCCTAGTTCATGGTACAGCGACGGTAATGTGAACATAGAGAAAACAGTCCTCAACAGAGGCTCCTGTTAATCTCTGGAAAGAAGTGGGATAATTTCCTTGTCTTACAAGGTTAAGAAGAAACTTTACAGTCCATTGCAATAGAGTAATATTTTTTATAACTGCCATTAGCAGACCTGGATAGTTTACACCTAAGACACTGGAGGAATTCCCTGCTCTGCTGTTGGGCATTTTTAATTAAACTTTTGAGTATCAGAGAAATAACATGTATGCCCAATATTCAAAAAACAGCTTGATGACCAAGTTGGTTGCTCAACCTGACTTCTGACAGAAAACCAACACAAGAGTCAATGAATAAAGAAATAAAGGCTAATCATATATTTAGGGAAAGGTAAGTGGGGGGGAAAAATCTTTTCAAATATTGCCTATTTCATCCATTTTCAAGATTACAGCTTTTGTATTTAGCTTCATACATGTGATTAAGAGTCAGTAATAGACACGTGAGGTATACACACTTAAGGACTGGTTAATGGTCAGATGTTTAAAGCAGTTGTCTTGTGAAAACATTTTGATTGCGTGTGAGTATTTCTAGCAGCTTGTAGGACTCAATGATATTAAAGATTTTCATATTGCTGCGACGAAAGTGCAAGCAAACCCACTATAATTTACAAATTACTATGGCCTACTTCTGTTACCCTCCTCTCTCCCTTCTCTCACTGCCTTCCTCTTCCTTCCCCCTTCCCTCCTCCTTTCCCTCTCCCCCTTCACTCCCTTAATTCTTTCTTTCTCCCTTCCTGTCCCTCGCTCACTCTTTCAAGAACTTCAAACTCAGTTAAATTTGAGATTGGAAAAAAAAAAATCTGATTTTGGATACTGAATGTGGGCTTAAAATGGTTTCCTACCCATTTTATGCAAACTTTAAAATACGTCACTATTTATTGCACATTTTATGACCATATTGTTATGATATTCACAATAAAGCTTTTGCTTCCTGCTACAGATGCTATTTACTTCACTGCCACTAATTTCAAACTCTATAGATGTATCTAATTCTGTTTAGGGAGCTCAATTTAAGCAGTAATATGATTAGGTAAACCAGAAAAATACAGAATCCAGGCTGTTTAAAACTACTGGCCACAGGTCAGTGATGGGTCAGTATGAATGAAAGTCAATGATCCTCCTGTATAAACAGAAGAGGAAGAATAATGAGAAGTTGCCTCAGGGTTTAACTCTGACAAATTCCCTGTTCACCTCATATATATCTTTAAAATTTTTCCAGTTCAGCTACATGACATAGTAAAATGCATTTAAAAGTAAAAACACCATGCATGGACAAATACCTGTAGTAACATGCCTGCATAAGTCTATATGGCATATAACTACATCTGAATACCCGGTAAACAACCCAACCAGGTGATTTTAACTATTCATTTTTTTAAACATGGTGCCACTTGAGCAAGAACCTTCCCTGACACTGGGGAGAAGCAAATTACAACACCTGCTTATAGAGCAGCTACAGCTAATGGTGCAACATGTTGCTAATGACTGTGTGCTGGCAGGCTGCATTTCAATTTCACCTATTTTAAAGACAGGTTGTGAAACTAATTAATTAATTATTGTCTGCAAATCATGTTGAGATCCTCAGGTGAAATCCATTACCTTGGTATGCTAGATTATTTATTACAGATTAGATGAAAAACAAAAAATAATTGCAGACTAGTCTGAAAGCATCAGCAGAATGTCCTAAAGATAAGAAAAGATTAAGCTAGTTAATAAGTAATTATGTGCAGCTTTTCAGGAAGAAAACAAACTGAAATTTTTATGCACATTACTGTATGGAGCAAGATACCTGAAAGAGTAGGGAAACAATTAAAAAAACCCTGCTCACACCTCTTGTGAAGCAAACTGAAATGAAACAGATAAGTAATTCTGCAATTCTCATAGACCCCAGTGGAGTGGATAGTGAATTGGAACTAAATAAGGTATTAAACAAAATTTAATTCCCCCATCAAGTGCAGCACTTAAAAAAAAAGTAAAACAGGAAAGGAATTACAAGTAAAATTATTACTAGTTGAAAGAGTTATAATTTCAGTAGCAATACTATGCTTTAAAATACTGTATTAAAAAAAAAATCAATTCTGAAACCCTCTGAAAGCTTTTTAAGAGAAACCTGACAGTTCTTGTTCAAAGGTTAATCTTCCACAGATAGTGAGGCATTTGAGAGAGTACCAAGTCAATGGATAAGAAAGGAAATTAATAGAAACAAGTTTAAAAAATTAAAAGAAACAGTTCTTTCTTATTTCTTTCTGCCAGGTTTTTGCTAAACTGATCTTTTAGTCTCTATGTGAGCTGAATTTTGAATAACCATCTTTGTCAGACAACAACAAGCCGTACTGCTTAAGAAATGATCTTGGTGACACTTTATTTTTTTGTGCATGCAGTTAGGATCAGCTTTCACTGATCTGCATACAGCTCCTCAACAAGGCCACAGGAGAAGTATTAATTCATCATTTGCAATTTGATACTTCAATTATGCAAAATCGCAGGAAAGATTATTTGGTCTTTGCGATAAAGTCAGATCAGATAATCATAATGCTCCATCTTCAATATCTACTAGTCTTAATGTAAAACTTTATTTTTAATGTTTAAAAGTTTATTCAATGTATTCATAATATTTTCTTAGATCAGAGTCCTAGGCCACTTCCAGGATGCGTCTGGGGAGAAGCAGACACACGGCCGGGCTGCAGGACAGAGTTCTGCGATGCAGACTCCGTCACCTCAGCCACAGATGGGCACTGTCATCCTCTGCTCACAGCCTGCTCCTCTCATTTTTCTCATCCTCACAAGGATAATGTGAAGCACTCATTCATAAATGAATAAAATGAACAGTTATTCAAATAAATGCATTATCAGTGTGCAAGTAACTGAACCCTTTATACTCAGTTGAGCTAGTGACCAACATGGCAACATAATTGGGTTTTATTAATGGGTCGAAGAGGAACATGTTATCACAAGCCTTCCATTGTACAACTTCATGTATGTCAGATCGTTCCCCTTTCTAGAAAATACGCCTCCTGATGTGCATTGCATGCTGGTTCACACATACCCCCCCAATTTGGGTAATGATAATCAGAGATCTAATCATGAAGCGTGTTGAACACCTGCAGGACACTCAAAGCTGCTGCTAGGACAAGGGGGTTTCTTCCAAAGCATCACAGCAGGCACCTGGATTTAAGAATGAAGGAAGAAGAAAATAAGTCTCGGGAGCAGCCACTGCAGCTCTTCAGTAGCTTTCTTTGAGAAATTCGCTGCCTATTTGTGTCATTGAGGCCCTTGCAGCCACAAAACATTCCCATGCTGAATAGGTGTATACCTCAGCGCTATACATGCTAGCAAACATGAGGGGTAGAGAGGAAAATTCACTTGTTTTGCCATTGAAAACAGAACCTGTCTAATCATAAGGAACAAAAGGCAGAAACATCACTGACCAAACCACCCACGGCCTTACATTAAGCCACATTCCGTTGGAAAATTTGCTCTTGAAAATGTGCCAAGCACACTAATAGCTTAATACACTAGATGACTTGAGTTGCTTGAAATAAGAATGGAGATGAAAACCTGCAATACCTCTGTGGAGGAGAGGTGAACAATTTTTTTCCAAGAACACTTTGGAAAATAACTCCCTGTTGATGCAAACTAGTGCCTTTCAGATAAACATTTGTTCTGATGAAGTACCTCTCTGATCTCAGGAAAGATCTTCCCTTGAGTAACCTGCCCCCTCCAAATTCATGCCAATAAGGCTCTCCATACCAGACTGCTATGTATCCTGTGCACGTGTGCATACCTCAAAACCATGCTTTCTGTGGCACGGTATGCACGTGTGCACGTAGTGGATTGCATGCACATGCATGCACACTGACTGAGAAAGAAAGAATATTTACCTCTTTCCTTTAGATAAAAAATTTCAAACCAGCATTGTATTGACAACAGTGTGGAAAACAGCAGTTGTTTCAGATGTAATAATAGGATAGCTTTTATCCTTTTTTTTCTTGCTCACTTAAAAGTGCGTGTATCTTTTGCTGTTCTTCAGACTCTTTCCTTGTAATTCTGAACCTGCTGGCAGATACTGGTGCAGTCGGCACTCACTGTAGAGATGAGGTGCAGGTGTCAGGTAGGAATTTTTCAAGTAGTTTATAATTTTTAGTAAACTGTGACCAGTAGTTGGTAATTAAAAGATACTCCAGTCTCATCAATCATAAAAAATACAATATACATCATCTTAATTGACATGGGAACAATTTTTGCAATGAAATGAGTCAGGTATGAAACAGGTAAGACTTTCATGACATTTACGTGGGTGACTGAGCATTCACTGAAATGCAACCTGAATCAGAAACAGAACTTCAAGTGAAAAACAAAAAAGATGTTTTCTTGTTTCTCACAGCTGCAGAGAGGCATACTGTGAGAAAAAAGTAACAGCAGAACATGGGCAGATAATGGGGACTTGGACAACTCTCTGCTTTGTGTTTGGATATGACTGAAATATTTGCGCTTGAATGCTCTAAAGCAAACAAACAATCTCATGGACAAGGACAAATACACAAAAGGTTGATGCAAAATATAAAGTTTTAAACCATGAGAAGCACCTGAGAAGGTCAATTCCAGCTTAAGCTCTTGAAACTGTGTTCACGACCCCTAGTACATGAGTACCCCAAACTATGTATATGTCTTCACAAATCACTCTGAGCTAGTATTCACACTTACAGATCAGGAGTCTGTGTTTTGTAATGAATTTGTATACGAGTCTTGCAAGTCCTAGACCAATGCTTTTAATCAGAAGACTTTTATATTCAACAAAAATAAAAGGATATAAAGAATAACTTTTTTTTTATTAAAAGATGGAAAAGTTCTTTGAATTGATACAAATGCATGGAACTAGAAAAGCATGTGAATCACTCCAAAAAAAGCATTTTAGCTAGTTCTAGAAGATATTAGCATAGAAATATATTTTTCATAGGCTGTTATTTATAGCCTTCCAAATCATCCATGGCATAACTAAAAAAATTAAAACTTACTGAAGTCTGCTACTTCTCTGTCATAAAAGACTCAGAAAAATTACCAGAAAAAATAAGCAGCTTTTTGAATTCCTCTTAAATTACTTACAATAACACTTAAGTGCATACAGAAAGCTTTTAATATGTAAAGTGCAAACCATTTCATAAATGTGGGAATAACATTATTGCATCTATTTTTATCTGGGAAACTGAAAATATATGGGGGGAGGGTATGCGTGTCACACCGCTGTCCTATGCAGGGACATCTGAGTCAGCCGCTTCGCTAATTAGTTTTGTTACTGGAAACAGTCTAGCCACACTAACATGATGCTCTGGGAAGGTGAAAATGCCCTGCTCCTTGCGAATCGCCTCGCTGCTCTTTACTAGATCCTCAGAGGCTAATGGCCTGTGTTTAGAGACACTGAGCATCCCAAAGTCCCTCCAAAAGCAATCCCTGCAGCCACGCAGCATCCTGAGCCTCACCTCACCCTCCAGTCCTGCATTTAAAATTCTCTGCACCTTCTCTTTCGGCTGACTGTCATGTTGAGTGATGAGATACACAAGCAGAAAGCTCAGGCAAAACAGGTTTCTTCAAGCAAATCTCATCATTTAGAGAAAAGTGATTGTACCAAAAAAAGTCTGATCTCCTGAGAAATTATGAATTAGTTATCCAGAAGTGCTGACTGTAAGACTAGCACCCAAGTGTTTTAAGGGCAGATTTATTCTTAGTATCAGCTCTTTGAAGATGCACCACTGTCAGGCTTGTGTTGGGGAGTCAGATTTCATTATCATAATGGTCCCTTCTGGCATCAAAATCTGTGAATCTCTCACTTTTATTAACGTCTGCTGATTCTGCAGTCTGGAAATGGCTGCAAAGATGAATAGGGAGGGCCCCGAAAACATAGTAACAATCTATGAGTTTTCAAAGGATACAAACATTGATTACAGCTTCATGTTTACCCAGCCATTTTTCAAAACAACTTCAAATAAAATCAACCAGAAAATCATACCTGAAAAGGAAAGCAACGACAGGGCCCATGGAGAGGACACATAAACACAGTACAAGCAGCAGCATAAAATCAAGAAGACAACTGATTTATACAAAAAATTGTATTCATTAAATATAAGAATCACTACTAGTCTTGGGCGAGGAGAACATGTCTCTATGAATGAGCTCAAAACTAAAGCCTTGCTGGGATTTTGAGGGGAATGAACCTGGAGCATAGGAAGTCTCACTGGATGCAGCACAGAAGACTCATTCCCTTCAGAATCCCAGGCACAAAGCACCCAAAACCATGCCTGGAAAAAACTAAGCAAGCAAAAACTGCAGATGAATGATTCCCTGAAACACTGAGGAATATTTGGCAACTTGAAAACAAAGGAAACATTTAATTTGAGATTTTCTTGGTCTTGTGGTTTTGAGCAAATTTGAGAAAGGAAGGAAAAATAGGGTATAGTTTATTAACATTAAAATCCTTCCCAGACAACCTGCTGACCTTCAAGAGCCAACCATGACTTTGAAATGAATTAAAATGTCCTAAGTGAAATGCCATTCTCAATTTTTATAATGCATTAATTTAGTTGAATATGTTAATAATTACCTTGAAAGATTTTTCACATACATCATATTCATAGGTGTTCTGCATTTCAGCCTGTGTGGTGCAATATTTACTGTGGCAGCTGCTGACGGCAAGCTTTTCAATGAAATTCCAGAGCGTATGTGTGAATATTTATTTATTTAAATATTATGTAACCTGTTTATACAGATCATTTGAAAATTATTTAATGTCACTTTTTTCCCTTTTTATAGGTAAAGATATTTCCCTTATCAGGTTTATATAGGTTATAGTCATAAGAGTGACCAAGCAGGATGCTTTATGTTTTACTGTTTGAGGCTAAAATCCCATCCAGAGCCACAGATGATCAATTTAAAACCAAAACCAAACCAGATCAATGCTTGTTACTTACATCGTAATTGCTATGGGCTTTATTCATAGCTGTTGAAAAATAGATATGCTAAGATGCAAAAAAATATAATACAGTGTATTTTTACTGTAACTCAGCACTATAGAATTTAGAGTCAATGGAAGACCCTAATTCTGGGAGGGGGGGGAAGAAAAAAAATTACTGGTTTATTTTTAATTTGTATGTTACAATGCTTCCCATATTTCTGAAATTCTCTTCACTAGAGAAGTAACTTAAAGTCTGGTTAAAGCAATTTCTTGTGTAATTTCCAAATTTCCAAACAGGAGAATATTTAGCATAATTATCAGTAACATCTCCACTGTTAGGACAGCAATGCCTCCAATAGGCATTGACAAGAAGTTTTTGTACTTCTATGCCATATCAGGGATTCTTTTCCCTAAACTTTGTGACACACATTCACCCAAGACTGATCAAAGAGTCTGCCCAAATTTGGATCTACTGACCCAGTAAAAATTATGCTTAAACCTATGTCCATTTCTTTTTGCATGCATTATAGTATGGGTCCTCATACAAACTATATGAAAACAAGCAGCTTTGACTAAGTTACATTTGGGTTTTTAAAACTAGAAACTCTGTGTGAACATCGGGGTGAACTGAAATGCAGCCGACAATGTTATCGTTACTTCTTTAAAACAAGACAGAGAGATTTCTGTATCTGGAATTAAAATGTTTTGCTTCTCATTCAGTATAGTATTTCCACAACAGGTAATGCTATATACCTGTGCTGGTAGAAAGTTTCAGTCAATGTACTTTGCTGGAAATCCCCCAAAATCTTTAAACACCTAGCTTTTTGTGTTCTTTTTAAACTAATTACGTTCTATGAAAAAAAAGTCTGTCAAATATAATCTTCTAATGCTGATTTCAGATACACTACTCAGCTTGGTGACTTCAATGCCTGCACTTAAGTACTATTACATATTTCAGAAATTAGATCTTTCCCCTTTTCTAAATACCTGTATTTTTGTTATGCACAGTCTACTACCTTAAAATAAGACAGCTGTATTATAAAGTAGAGAGTAAGGTATCAAACTGAAATGCTTTCTTCTTTTACTTTGTATCTCAAGAGGGACAACTTTGTATGATTAAAAGTAGCGAGTCACCTCCTCAGATAGTATAAGCAATGTCTCTCCATAGAATTTAGCAGATTATGAAATTCTGATCCTTACGATTTTTTGAAACACCACTAACAAAATTCAAAATAAGTATGTCTATTTGTGTACACACAATTTTGTATCAACATAGTGTCATAACTGTCCATGAAACTATTTCTCAAGGTGTTTAGGGTTTGTTGTTTTTGTTGTTTGTTTGTTTGTTTGTTTTTAATTTAAGAATATGCAGCATTTAAAAAACAAAATCCATAAACTATTGGACAGTTCTACCATAATAACTAAAATCCAGATGTTCATTTCTTACTGTTTTTTCTTTCATTTTGTTTGCTTGCATGCCAGCATGCATGAAAAAGTGCACGAGTGCTTTTAATATATACTTTGCAATAATTTCAAAAGCCTTAGAGTACAAATTGAGAAACTTCTCTATGGAATTTTCCTTGCACTGTATAGGAGCTCAGTAATAAACGCTTAATGTGGCAGAAGATAATAAAGCCTCTATCCCCAGTACGAACGCTTAAGGTTTGCTAGCAGAGAAGTCGATCATTTTGGTTGAGGCCATTTATACAAAGTTAAGAGAAAAAAAATGTTCCGTGATAGACATTCTATATCAGCAAAAACTATTCTTGCTCTTTATGCATCAGCACGATAAATTAGTCTTGCTCCTGAATTTCTTTTTAAGGGACCAGCCTATCTTCTGTAACATTCATATGTGCGTCCATTCCTTTGGGTTAGACTTCTGTGGGACCTGGCCTGCGTGTGCATGCAGGGATCAGTAAAGGACAACCGAGTGGTGGAATAGCATCTGGGGAAAGGGAAACATTCCACCAGTTTCAACGCCTTGCTTGGGTTTCAGATATTCAGTTATTCAACACAGTTTTTATTTAGAATAAAAAAATTACAGCAGTCTGCTTGGACACGCATTATTCTTTTTTAGTAACTTACAGTGGATGCAATCAGTTGAAGATATATGCTCATTTTGTACTACAAAAGTACTGTGGCATGATTTAAGATAAATAGATTAATTAATTATTTAAAATCAGAATCTTAGTGATACATGGTCATATCCCTAGTTATCAATTCTGCAAATATGCATATTAAGTTAATGGAATGTCTTATGTACACAAATTAAAGTGTTTAAATCCTCTCAGGATTAGGGATCTAATTTTACTTGAAGAAGAAAAAAAGTATCTTCTTTGAGCAGATGTTATATTTTTCTCTCCCTGCGCTTTACTAAATACAAAAAAAAAAAAACCTTTTCAAGCTTTATTAGATGCATTGTTTCACAAAATGAGATGAAAATCAATTGTGCATACCAGTCACTTTTGTAATTAAATAGCCTATTGTAATTTCTGCTACACAAAAGCTCTATCTCTAAACTTCACCCTTGATGCCAAAAACTTCAATTTATTGCAAAATAAAACAGAGGACAAATAAGACAGCCCTATTCAGAAAATATACCTCCCCTAATATTGAATCTGTTACATCTGCAATTGATAACAAATATCAGAAACTTGCCAATAAAATTGAGTGATTTGACTAGAAATTCAAAAGCATTGCTGTATTCCTAACATCATGATGGTGTTTCACCACTTCTTACTGGGAAAGACAGAGGATGGGGAAAAGACTCAAACCCTCTACTGTAAGCACTTGCTCCAGGTGTGCTGACTGGCATCCTCCAAGGCACCCACCTTTCTTTACTGACCCAAGAGGGAGCTCCCATTCCCACATGTCATGCCTGGAACTGCATTCAGGAAAGGTGCCAAAAGTACCCAGAGCAGGCAGTAAATGCTCTCCTCTGGCTGCCGTATGCGATGAAAGGAGAAAAGGCAGAGGAGAGAGGGCTGTCCGAGGGGAAAAGCTGGAGCGGGGGGCCAAGAGGGAGGGGAAAGAAAGAGGAACTACAACTAAAAATGCGTATGTTTCCTACCGTGCTGTAAGTATGGTCACTTTAGGGAGAGAGAGCAGAAATGCCTGCATATTAGAGACACTACGCGCAACTTTCGTGCCTTACTTCCATCCATTTGATACTGATTCTCATGGAGTTACTCCTGATCGACACGTGGCAGCACAGAGCAGAGCCGGGCTGAACCGAACATTGGTCCATCTGCATTTGTCTTAAGCTGCCCCCTTCCATATGACGCCGTAAGACTGAAGTAATCCAAAGCTGCCAGCATTTTCACCCTGGGTGCAGGCTCCAGTGTTATGGTCCCTCAGGAGGTCTAAACAGCATTTAGTTGCTGCACTGGTTTCTAATGGAAGCCTTCCAGCACCTGAAAGGACTAGCAGAGATCCCTGCTCCTCTGACATCCTCTTTCCCAACTCCCAAGAAAAGCATGTCTTTTCCTTCCTTTTTATTCCTCCAGAAAGCACCTGGAGCCCTGGCTTTGCAAGGTTCTGATGGTTACACAGAAGAGGTTCCTGGGCTCTCAAGAGCTCATTGCAAAGACACTGTTTAACTCCTCGGAACTTCAAGTCCTAGCACTGAGCCTTTATTTGGGTCGGAAATCCTGTAACGGGAGATTGCAATCCTGTATCACAGCACTTCAGATATGGACTACACATCCATTATTAAATTTAACTTACGCATAAGAAATCAAATCATCTGACTAATTAAGACTTCTGGCACAAAGTGGCTTGCTGTCATTCAATAAGCCTAGAAGTCATGAACAAAATAGATGATGATATTACTGCAATCATATAGTGCAACATAAAATCTATCATAAAATATAGTGATATTACTGGTGATCATACAGTGCTAAAACATGAAATAAGGTGATAGCAAATAAATAAACAAATAGAAGAATCAGTCATAATTCCCAGTTTCATCTCTATGCTCAATTTTCTCATTTCAAAAGTATCTCCTTTGGGCAAAGTAATATAGTTTTTGTTAAATTTTAAAGCAGCTTTCTGTAGACTCTTAACAGTATATACCACTGTAAGAGTTGGATCCGTTGAGGGTTGGTATTTTTAGGCCCATTCTCAGCAAAGACAGGTTACATATCTCTATCAAACAGATGCTGTGCAGCCACATATACCTGCCTATTATTTGAAAGAAATCCACACCCTTGACAGTGACTTTTCAGGCAATTATGGCATGCCTGTGCTAATCCACCATTAGGCAGTGCCAAGAAATTACCAGAACAGCAGATAACTTCAGATATTATTGTGCTCTGTCATGCTGGATGGGGACCTGGTTGCTCTGACAGGCGGTATCCCCCTGGCATTTGTGGGAAATCAGATTTGCTGGCTGACACTGACATTTCTGTTTGCTGCCTCTGATGTCTCTGACCAGGAGGTACAGCCCACTAGCAGTGAATTCTGCACAGCTCAAAAAGGGCTGTCCCTCGGTGGGCATTTCTTGAGAAAGGTCTCCCAGGGAATCAGTAGGCACTTGCTCTTCTTCTGTGCTTGTTATTGCATCTCATCCTCATTACTATTTCTGGCTTATTGAGCATCAAAAGCCTAGTACAAAAACACTAACTACAATACCTTCTGTGGGCTGATGCCACTCAGATTCACCTGAATTAGAAGGTGATGTCTAGTGCTTTACCTGGTGCTTAAGCTGTAGAGAGAGTTTATTGAGCTGAAGTGCAGCCTGCTTGGCACAGAGTGCCTGCAGCTCCAGGAAACAGCATGAAAATAAGGCTGAGATGTTGTATCTGCCGTTTGAACTGAAGGCACACCCATTTGGCTGCCTGAACGCACAATCCTGTGCTACTGTTTGAGCCTGGCTGCTAGCGTATGAAGCAGATATCAAAGTTTTCTTTTCATCTCTAGGAGATACGGTGCATAACTTCTCATATTATCCTATCGCCCATCTTCATCTCTTACAGCAGGGTTGCTGGCAGAAGTGCAAAGGCCTGAGGAGATCTGGTGCTGCAGCTAGCAAAAACCCCGGGATAAAAGACGCACCACAGAAGTTTTCTGAAGGCAGCTTCATGCCCACACGCCTTGCTTGGGAGAGCAGGGGTCACTGCAGACCCTGTTTGGAGTAATCGGTTCTGGTTCCCTCCCATCTTACATCTTCTGGGCAGTCAGTGCAAGCACTCCAGACCAAGAGACAGAACTGGTTAAGATAATCCACTTAGCAAAGGTATGAGAACAGCCTGGGTATGTCTTGAAGATACACCCTCTTTATCTGAAGATAAGAAAGGACTTTATGCTTTTACAAATATTTTTGAAAAGCAAGCACTACAAAGCTACAGTTCTATACTAATGCAAATGTTTTTGGAGAAGTACTGATGTTCCTCAAAAATTAGTTTTCATAACTATAACACTAAATGCATGACTATGATTTTTTTTATCAACCAGAACCACAGAGACAAGAAAATAAAAGCTTGTTATCTGACCCCTAGTTGCTCTGAGTACTATTTGCTGATGTACAATACTCTCAAGCTTTTGGTTTATAATTGTATCTCTTTTTGAATTGTGATAATTAATTTAATGCTTTTGTGGCTTAGTATCCTCATCTATAAAACTGCACACACTTTGGTCATGTTCTTTGATGGCTAAGGATAAAGGAGAGCATATAAATCCTTCGTCTACTGTTTATAGTGCAGTAGTGGTATGTCTGTACTGGCTGGCACCAATTGGGAAGACTAAGACACCAGTAAACTATATGATATACAGACATGCAGTGAAACATAATTATGTCTACAGCTTCAGAAAACAAACACCCAGGATATGGGAAAAGATGTCAAACAAAGGCAAGGAAAGCAGAGATGGCTAGTTTGGTTGCTTTCACTTCCATATTTATAATGCAAATAACACTACTGTAAAAAAAAAAAAATTAACTTTGTTGATCAAGCAAGCCATAGCCAGATCTTGCCATTCTTCAGTTTGGACAGCTCTATTCAGTGGAGTCATTTTATGGGTGTCTGCAGATCCTACTATAAAGTTGCAAGCTCGATGCCAGTTACACCCTGTTACTGTTGTGATAGCCATTGCTTCTTTCTTCCCAAAGGTAAATTACTGTACGATTTTAAAGAGTAAAAGCCCTCTGAGATCTTGAGCATGCTGACAGCATTTTTGAAAATGTGGACTTTAACTTTTATTGTACAGAAAAGCACCTCTTTATTAGAAAATGATTATGGACATACTTTATCAACAGGCTAAACGGAAAGGCCTGATCACACTTGTATCAATGTCAAAGTCTGCCCTTCTTTTAGAAAGGTAAATACTGAAGTGTACTTTGACTCCTCTATCACCTGTGCTGGAACACTTGCAGTACTCCTCGGGGAAAATAACACACCATTAAGCAAATTGTTCTGAAGTAATTACAAGTGAAGTAGATACTGGTACTCAGATCCGATATATGAGGAAACTTAATACACATAACTTCGTGGCATTCAATCCTGCTCCTTCAAAACAGAAGAATGGAAAATTCTGAACTAGCAGCTCTCTTTGGATTTTTGTGCTTTTTGTTTTGCTCCACATCAGCAGTTCTCCACTTCCCATGTAGTTTCTATCACACTGTATTACACAAATACTGCTGCAGTATTGCAGGTATCTGCATACCAAGCTATGCTCATTTAGAATTCTATCACAGATAGTGTAATATTTTAGTTTCCAAATTCTGATACATAACAAACAAATTTAAAGTTTAAAATCACCCAAAACGTGTCCCCTATCCCTCACAGCATCACTGGCTATGTTGGAAAGCTATTAGAGATCAAAAGCTATGCTAAAACTGCAAGAGATCAAAAAGGCCTATGGCAATATGAATGTGAAGTGATTAAGCCTATAGTTCTTCAGGAAAGATTGTTCCCTGGCTGAAAAAAATTAGAAAAACTCAGACCTCTTGAGGATAGGAATTCAGAAGAACAAAAATGACACTTCAACATTATCAGGTTTTTTCTTTTACAAGCAAGAAAAGGAGAGGGGACGAACCTAAATACACTGGACTGGGCCCAGCATTCTGCCTGGGCAAAATAATTTGAAATCAACAGTTTTGTATGTATAGCGTATTTTGACCTATAACTGCTTCAGCATATTCTACTACAAAGTTACTGTTGAATATGATAAAGAACATTTTAATCTACTGAATGTGCAAAAAGTGTAAATGACTTTTTAATAGCACTTTTGTTTTGACTGACAAAGATTTATGTCAATGAGAAGATTTTAATGAAAAAATATTGCTACAAAGCATATGTGTATGCTTCATACATATATGTGAATGAGACAGACATTAATAATGAAATACAGCTGCCTGTAAGATCTGGGCTTTAATTTTCCCTATTCCATTTCGAAATCCATCATGGAGGTGTGATATTTTGATAACACATTAGCACAGTTGTGACATAAAAATAGCAATACCTATAAATTAGTCAATTACATCTTTTAATATAAAAGAACAGTATCAAAGATGTTGAAACATCCTTGCAATGCTTTGGCGTGATAGAAATCTATGAGTAAAAAAACACTACAACTGATTAAAAATTATTTTAACAGGAGAGTTACCTGGAAAAATTGTGGGTTTCATGTTTAGAGCAACTGTGTATAAGAAATGCATTTCACAGAAGTCCCAGGCTGTCCAAATTATAACAGTGCTTGCAGACGTGTCCCATGGATGGCAGCCCTCTCTGTCTGCATTTTATGTGCACTGCTGCGACTGCTCTGGGACTACCCTTACATGGAGGGGGTGGGAGGGCAGGAGGAGAAAGGGACGGGCAAGTAAAATAGTGTGAAGACTCCAAAGGCAAACCCAAGCAGCTAAAATACCTGAAATAATTACTTGTTCTGAGCAGATGGCAAAAAATTGATACTGAGTCACACAATAATAGCACCAAGAGCAAGACACGTGTCCTCTTCCAACGCATGTCATGTGCCCTGCGTGATTAGAAAAGCTAGGACATGACCTCACTCTCTCTAATAAATCTATCAAAAGCTAAAAATCATGTTTCACCTGGAAACCATGCTCATGAGTGCCATGCTGGTTTTCAACCAACTGCAAGTCATTTAACAGAAGGTGAGTGGAAGTGAATGATGAATGCACCCTTCAGTGTAGCAGCTGAACCAAAAAGCACCTGCTGAAATCCTTGTGGGGTAGAATATTTTGGCAGGGAAAATGTTGCCTATACATCTTCAGCTGGGAACTGAGTCTTTCTACCTGTTATTCTCAGCTTAAAAAAGATATCCACTGTTTATCAGACACTCTACAGATAACAGACAACTTGAGTGGGATGACTATTTCATTTATCTATTCTCTCTCCTTCAATTCAGCAGATTGCTCTAGCTTTTATGAACAAAAAACTGCAGCCCCTCTCTCATCTGGTTGGACTGTTGCAATTAATAAGCTAAGACAAGCATTGCCACAAGCGTGATTCATTATCATTGTTCCAGTCTGCGTTCAAATTATTTTTAAAATAGTTGGCAAAGAGTATTGTTGAGAGACTAAAAAAAATTAGTCAAGACACTCATATTCTACAAGTTTCTTTCTGTATAAAAACATCACTCTTCATACAGGCATGTGAAGAATTTGATTTTCTTTCATACTAGACTGCAGCCAGTACTAGACTATTATTATTGTATTATACACACGACTGAATGAGATCAATAGTGAATAACCATTTTTTCTGTAACACACAACCTCTCACTCTTGCCTAAAACAAAACAAAACAAACCCAACCCCAAACTATATGAAAATATTTTCCATTTTATATCATTCTAAAATGAGTCAACTATTTTTGTTTATTTGACTAGGTCCAGTGCTCTAGAAGACAACACAGGCATCAGATTTTGTACATAACTCACTCTCACAAGAATTCAAAGAAAGTCCTTTTTGACTTACTAAGGGCCTACGTACAGTGGGTCTGGTAAGACTTAATAACAAGTTGCACTTGTTTACAGTATAACCTAATTCTTTCCCAAGGGTCCAAGTTTTGCAACCCTTTCTCACATTAAGAAGCCCAATCATGAGTAATTCAGCAAAAAACAACTGCCCTTTTTGATTTTCCAAAATGAAAACACACATCTAAATTTCTATTTAAGCTTCTAAACAATTAACTTTTTAAAAAAGTCTTACAGATAGCACCGATTTTATGAACACAAGCTTAAGAGTGCTAGCCTATTTGAGTAAAGTAAAATCAGTGAAAAGTACTGCATATTTACTGAATAGCATGCAACTTCATACATTCCATCAGAAATCCCAAAAGTATGTCAGGGAAGTCTTTCAGTGTTTTCTGTCTTGTGCTGCAAACCAGCAATCCTTGAATTGTCTAAACAACATGGTTCTTTAAAAAACAGGTTTGAATTCTCTCCAGGAAGAGCTGAGCCTTATTTGGATATCAATCTAAAAGACTTAGAGCTATACATTCTCTCTAAAACTGTGTAGGAATGTCTCAGTGGTGGAGAGAGGAATCCAGTTAATGAAGTAAGAGAAAAACACGCTGCCAGAAGGACCCTTTGGTGCTCTGTCCTGTCCTTTCCCTGTTGCCTCACCCTGCCAATCACGCCTGAGAAGACAGTACGAGCTGTTTCTTGCACACATGTACAAGCCTCGTAACTGATGGTTTTGAGGCAACTCTTAGGACAAGTCATACAGGGAGAAGACGCTTCATTATTGAAGTCTCTGTGTTACTTTATAGCAAGAGAAGGAAGTTTCACGTTAACCTGACACAGATGAGTAATCATCTTGATACCATTTCCCAGATGAATAATCTTCTCAGGAAAAACTACTAAACATTATCAGTTGTGGTTCAGACAGTCCACCCGGGATGAGTCAGGCTGTAGGAGCACCTCAGGCTTCAGAGAAGCTGGAAACTTGCCAATGATTAAAGGTAGAAGCCTCCAAAACACACGAGAAATAAGGCTACTGGCTTGTTTGCAGAAGTCCATCCATCATTAAGGTCAGACAGACCTTGCAGTGCTTTCTTCCCCACATGGTTATATCAACATCTAAAAAAGACTCGTGTCTCCCCAGTTGACACAGTCATGCCAAACAGCCTCCTTGTATGAACACAGGTTATATTGACAGAGGAGGGTTGCTGGCAAGCTCAATCACTGGGAGATGAGGTCTAGTTACACCAAGAGTAAACCCATTTTGTTGACATGTTAGGTTTGATCTAAGGCACTCTGCTAACATCACACCTGTCCCACAGAAGTGCTGTAGTATAGACTGCAATGTAAAGCCGTCCTATGTACAATACACTTCCCCTGCTCTAATATAAGTTCAAAAACATATCACAAGCATAGTTTCATCTCTTTGAAATGGTTAGCTCATTTTTCTAGGATTTAAAAATATTGATCCTTCATGTAAGAAGAACTCCATTATTATATTGCCTGTACCTACCATTAAGGTGATGTGCATAATTTTTATGCAGATTATGCATTTAAGACACACGTAAGTGACAAGATTTTCTTACGACACTTTTGTCACTGCTTTTAGTCTAGTGTTGCATAGCCTTACAAATGTTTTTCCTCTTTAGTCAGGAAAAACCACTGTCAGCAAGCAAGTTGCTTAATGTTCTTTACAACATCTCGTCTTAAGGTCAAAATTAACATATGTAATGATCATTTTAAGGATTGACACTGTGATGAATCAAGCATGAAAGAGGTCAAGAGTAAGTCCACTAATAATGTCATCTTACTCTTATATATCTCCAAATACTCAAAAGAATCTAGGTTGCAACTGGCTCATTCTCCTTCATGATTTTTTGGGCTAGTATATACATATAAACATATAGAATGGGTTCCTTCACAGGGTGAATCAGTGCAGAAACATTCTCTGCCTTGCCCTTGTAGGAGCTGGTTTCCTACTGCACCGAGTGTTCACGTAGCCCAGGGAAATCAGTGCCTGAACTCAGGCACTCGGGTTTGGTGCTTAAAGTTAGGTGGTATGAATACGCCCACCTCCAACAGTCTGTTTATTTTCCCACAGAAGTTTGCCGAAATTCCCATAGATTTTGCTCAGAGCTATTTGTTTAATGTGATTTGCTGAAGAACTTGTTTATTCTTTACAGGTTTCTATTTTTCATGTGTAACCTTTTCCTATTTCCTTTGAATATTCTTGTAAGACTATACATCACTACTATGTAACAAAGAACCCTGTTTAATATAACTATATTTTTACAAGTGGCTTAGGAGAAGTAGGTTAGCCTGTTTACAAAGTGTTTGCCTGCTGTAAGCATGTTTTAAATACCTTACTTTACCTTACTTAGAAATCCTTTAAACTTTTCTATGCCTCTGCAGACAGAAGAGGCTGAACAACATTTTGTCTTTTAGATTTAATTGCTGCTTCCTGAAGCAACAAACCCATATCATTGTATCAAAAGTGTTATGGCTGTTGCTGTTTAGGTTGTGCTGATCAACTGAACAAACCTTTCACCTGACAGATTTGACAGTGACACATACATAACATCCTCTTTATAAAGTGGAAGCACTACAAGCACATTGGAGAGCCAACATACTATGCACTCAACCTTTTTCCAAAGAGGGTTAAGAATTGCACCTAATTTTTCTCCACAGCTGCATTCAAAGCAGGCATACTCCTTAAAATGCCATTTTACAAGGCAGCACCACCAGCTAAGAGAGCCATCGGAAAGGGACTGGGTTGCATGCAGCCAGCCAGCTAGGCACAAAAAGCATGGCTACTAACAGTAAGCAGCCTTTCTTCATGGCATATCAAGGCTACAAGACCTTGTAGCAAAACTGAAACAGTCTTTAAGAGTTTCTGATCGGTGGATATATTGGTAGCTCAGGAGCTGCAGTTGGAAAAGATTGGAGAGTATCCTGGGCAAGCCAAGGACAAGCTTCACTACATACAAAAGCAGAAAACACCAAATCTTACTCCGAAAGGGACAAAGAGGTAGAGAAGTAATTAATTCTCCTCTTTCTTGAGCGTACAGTCATTCTAGACTGTAAACTGCAGGACAAAAGCCCTAGTGATAACTCTATTATGGCAACAAATTACATGCTTTACCTAAATAAAGGAGAGACATTGTAAAAAGATGTTGTCCTTCCCTTCCCCGCCTTTTTGAGTCCATTTGTATCGCACGTGTTTACACACACATTTCAGCCACTGAAGCATTTATGGATGTACTCAAGCTAGAACCCATCCTACCAATTTAAAGCCCATAGAGTCACGCAGAACCCAATTTACTTCACGAGGAAGAAAGGGGAGTGCGACATACTTGCTAGGAATACTTCTGAAACCTTGTCACATCTGTTTAAAGAGGTAACGTGGCCCAGGGTCAAACAGACTGCATGCTAATACATTTTTGGTGTTTTTTTTAAATTGACACTGGAAAGCAAAAGGTGGTTTGTACATACAGCACCCCCTACGCTGAGGTGTAAGCTGGGTGTGCCTTAGGAAACTCAAGATGCAAGTGCCCCTAAGTGGAGACAAGTACATTTGCAGAAATGTCCACATGTCTTATAAATTAGTCATTAGTCAGAAATTAAGGTAAGTACCCAACTAAAATCTATTTTCTTGTTGCCTAAGCCTCTGTTTTTTTTTTTCTTCTGAGCTCTCTTTAATACTTTCTGACTAATTTCTGCAAGGACAGTTGGCATGCAAAATCACAAAACCTGAGACTGTCAAGGGACACAAGTCGGATGTACACCAAGGTGTTATTTTCTTATAACAGCTGTCTACCATGCCATATCGATGCATGTTTCCACTGACACAAAAGAGAAACCTTAGGATATATCCTCAAGTTAGACAGAATTGTATCACTTGAGGTATATTCAACTGAGGTCAAAGAAAAGGTGTGCTGATTATCTACAAATTTCTCACGGACTGGTCAGCACTACAATAAAATGGTAATTATGCTTCATTAATCCATCCAATTAATTCCTGGTCCCTTGTAAATAAGGTTAATAACATTGGTGCATGTGATATCAATGGACCGATCTCAGTCTGGGAAAACCTTTCCATCTGAATTGTTAGCAGCCAGACTGTTTTTTCCTGCCAGAAGAAAAAAAAAGGCCTCTAGTAAAATACCAACTAGACTATTATTGCCGTTTTTTTTTTTTTCCAATAATATTTTTCACGTTTACCTTTCTTGCATCTCGTATCATCTTCCGAATAGTTTCTTTTATGGTGTAAGGCTGTGCTCGTGGTGGATGAAAAAGCAGATCAATATTTGTGCCACCAGAAATTCCAGGCATCAGGTAGGGCCAACCTAAGTCAAGATTTGGAGCTTCCACATCTGATTCAATAGGCCAGTATGTTCCCGAGGAAGAGGTGTCATCAATGGCATTGTTAGAGGAATAAATTGTGTTTTGGGGAAGTTTGTGAATGTTGTTCAAAATATAATCAATTTCCTCATCCGCTAGGAATTCTGAGCATCTCTCTTTGGAAAGAAATTCTTTGTAGGCTTCTAAACCTCCTTCAATTAGAGCATCAATAGCTACTCGGTACCATTCCTTGTAATGAGGTTCAATATAGTTGTCTGATCTGCATTCATCATGTAAGGACGATAGCAAAGATGAAGTTTCCATTTTCACATATATTTTGTATAAAGTCTCTTAAACTTCCATTCATGAGCTGATGAAATGTATCTGTACAGCGAGAAAAGTAAGAAAACAATCAATATTTCTAGAGATCTATGACATGCACACAGATTTTATTCAAGATACTTTTCTGGTAATGTTGCTCTAAGTTTTTCTAGCACCTTCCAAGAATTTAAAAATATTCTGAAAAGGCTCAGGGATTAATATTGTCAAATGAATATTAAAGACCTAGATAAAGAGTTTCTTCTACATATGACAAAATTAAACACATAATTAAGTGATTTGGTGAAGTTCTTATATTAAAAGCTACAGCAGAGTTCATAATATACTGAAGATCTGTACCAATAACACCAATAGATACCCAATGCATGCTCCAATAGCTACCGTAGGTTGTGTTTAGAAACTCTATAACAACTGACAGAGTGGTGTTCAGAGAAACACTTCAGAAACCCATTAGATTTCGTACTTTTTGATGCATTAATCTTTCTCTGCAGCGCGTTCCTTTTCTCCAACTTTTTTCAAACCACAGTCATTCAGGTCCTTCTCCTTATCTATCTGTTCTCCCATGCTGATCTAATCCATTTGTTGCTCCGAAGCAGGACCAGCCTACCTCATTTCAGTGAGTTATGAGGAACTCCAGAAAGATTTCTCCTCCCACATCTGGGATCAAACTCTGAATCAGCAATCTGATGTCTAGTTTCCACCCTGATCATTCCTTCTCCCAAAAGGAGCGGCTGCTTTAATCTTACTTTTTTTTTCCCCAAAACATTAATAATAAGTTGTTTACTGCTGCTGATTTATAAATTCATTCTTACCATCTTTTTACTTCATTTAATAAGAGCTGAGAGGGTTGGTTTCTGCTGTGACAATTGGGATTTAAGGTAGAGAGAGGACAAATGGCCAACGTCTCTTCCTTCACGTTTGTGCAACCCTACAGGACTCCAGCAACTCCTCCAGCAACTCCACCATTCACCTAAAAGCTAAACTGCAATGAATTTCTGCACTGGGCTGGTAAGCCACCAAAAATAAAAAGGGGAGGGGGCGGGGGGAGGCAGGGGGAGCGGGCAGGATTCCCATGAGAGAAGCATGAGCGTGAGATACATGGTAGCACTGTTTCATCTTTCAGGGCTAGGGCACGAAGGTTAAGAGAAAGACCGCAGAAGTAGGAAGGACATCCAATGAAGGCAGAATAGTTACAAAAAGCATATAAAAAGTATAGCTTGAAAGTTAACACTGGGTTTCCCTACAAGCCTAATTAATAGTATAGCAGTATAATAGCAAGGAATAGTCATGTGGAGTTCTGATTTCATTTACTGGCATATAAACATAACACAATTCTCTCTTCACATCAAGACCTTTCAGATATTTTTGCCAACAGTGCATTTGCTTTCCACTGTCTGCTGGGAACAGTTTAAACCTTCTTGAAAGGAAATGTAAATTATCTACATTAACCTAAAGGAATGAAAATCAGAATCTCCATACACTACTGATACTCCAAAGTCCAATTATATGTTCAATTAAACCAAGATTTCTGAGGAACTTGGGAAGTCTGAGGTTAAAAAAAGACCAAGAAAGAAAAATCCAGATCTGAGGCTGGCATCAGCATGTCATATGAAATAATTCCATTTGAATCCTGTCTCTCAGCCAAGTAGCAGGGTAGATCTTCCCAGATAGGATTGCTTTCGAGCCTGGGGGAAGGGAGTGTTTCTGGCTGCTTCCAAAGTAGCTCTTTGTGGTGAACTGGAAAGCAGCGAGCGAAAGGGATCTGACTGCTCTCCCCCGACCGAGAAGTACATGTATTCCTGTGACAGACATCCAAGGCTTCATTCTACACTGCTCTCACAGGTAGAAATAAATCGTTATAAAATCGGAGTGATACCATTTCACTTTGCCCAGATGCAGATACAGCCTGCGGTGTAAGGCGACGGAGAACCAAGCATGTGGTACAGCCAAGACAGACTGATTCAAAGGGCAAAATCTTACAATCTTGTAAAATTAAAACTTTTGCATCAGTGTCCCATGGAAGCCAATCATCTGGAACAGGGTTTTAAGACATTTTAGATGAAGAACGAAAAGCTACCGAGAGTACAAAATGCAGAGTTACTCAGCTGAGTTGTTCTGAAGAGTCTGAACACTAATACAGGTGACTTTACTGAGAATTTAATACAACCCTCTCGTAGGGCCCTCCAGGACAAGTAACTCCCTAAACAGTGTAATAAAACAGTCAGTCTTATTATGACATTTAAGGCTAAGTCTGATTTTACAAAGGCAAATGAAAGATATTTCTAAAATTCTTATTACTTTGTAATGGATATACTTCTAAAATAGGAATTCTACCACTGATTTTGTATATACAGTTGAGAAAGACATAAGTGTTTATTTCAAAAGCTTGTCTAAATCCCTTTTTTCTTCTTCTCACTCTTTCCTTTGAAAATAATATAAGGGAACAGGACTATACTTAATATGTAAATTTGTGCAACATAAAATACTGAATGTTATGAACAAATAAAAGGCAAAAAATGATTGCGTGTGTGTGCTGGCTCACGTGTGTTTTTTGTTTGGTTTGGTTCTTTTGATTTGTTTTTTTTGTAATAGTATAGTATATTGTTTGACTCTTCATTGAAAACAATAAATTAATTAATTGTGGCATAGGTCAAATGCAGTAACTTATGCTCAGACTTATGCTGAAAGTAGGGTATAAATATACCATAATCTTGAAAAGGTGAGACTTCTAGTGCAGTGTCTTCCAAACTAGGATAGTTACATCTTTGATGTTGATCTTTGATTTACAAGTGTTGTTTATAAAAGAAGCTTAAAGCAGTGCACATTTATTTAAGAAAGTAAATGTAAAATCTGTCAGCATGGAAATAAATCACAGAACAGATGAGACAAATGAGAAAATTCTAATTCTGGTTTTTGGAATGAAGGACATCAGCATGCAATACATTCATGAGAAGAAACAGAAGAAAGCTCCCAAATTAAAATGACAGCTTCATGTATAATTGACAGAAGCTCTAGATGTCTTGACACAGGTGTTTTCCTCCTTAGAAGGTAAGAGCTATTTTGTAGGATATGTACCTATGAAACCAATATAATTTTGGATGGAGAGGCAGAGGTATAATTTTGGATGGAGAGGCAGAGGTTTAGACAAAATTCTGAAATAAACTTTTTGGTGTCTTCTTCAACCATGTATAATGATTTCTGCATAATCAACCTGATTCTTCAAAGATCCTCCTCAGGTCAACAATTCTATTAGCGAGGTCGTGCAGAATGAGGCCCATCTCTGGAGGCTTCCAGAGCTTTATAAGACGTCATGTACATGATTACAAATTTTACCAGGGCCAGGAAAGCTGTTGTTCATCCTCTGAGAAATAACCTTGGCTGTTAATCCCAGTCCAGCATAACAGCCATCTTCTCTGCTTGGACACAGGGATCAATTATTTAAAACTTTTTTATTAAGTGCCATTAATAGGCTTAAATTGAATTTACACTCCAATGTGGCTGCTAAAACTGAATCTTTTGCTGAAGAACAAAAATTCTGAATCCTGCACTGATGTGATCATCTTGTCCTTCTATGAACAACATGCTTGGACCTTTCCGGTGCCATTATCAGGAACCCAGCAAGAAGAGAGCTTTTTCTTTGAAAGAAAAGTAAATGTGCCTTTCTGCAGAATGATACAGAGAGTATCCCAGCTTCCACAAAAGCAGCAGATGACAAATGCCCACTGAAGAAAATGATGCAACGTTCTGCAGTGGTTCCAGGAGCACAGTCCTCCAGGCTAGAGCTAAAGACAAGCAACTTCCCTGCCTTACTAATATTCTCAGGATTTGAAAAATTTCCTATTCAGCAACTTGGGGGAGCAGCTCTAACCTCAGGCTTGTTCAGCCGGTCCTTGGCAAGGCCCTGGCCATGATGCTCTCCTCTCCTCAGGATGTCCTTATCTCTTTCCCAAAGGAAATGTGACTGCTTTGAGAGTTTCTGCATGAAGTTTCAACCTTGCCACCTCAGTTAAGGGAAATTTAAACCACAGGAATATCTTGTCGCAAGCCCCTCTCTCAGGTATGGTTTTTGGGGCATCCACCTGAGCACGTCTGACCGGCGGCTAAGCTGAGGAGCCTCCCCACCACTTAAGGGTCCAGTGTGACCAGCCTTTAACAGAATAAAGAGGCATTTTACGACAGCTGCCTTCCACCAACCTTCGTATGAAGGAACTGTATCAAGAATAAATAATAATTACCTACATTAAGCAGCGACAGGCAATTATTTCATTATTAATGAAATTACAGTATTTTCCGTGGATGCAAAAGGCATCGAATTCAAGTGAAAAACAGCACCGCAAGCGCTCCTGCTTCTTCCTTTCTCTCTCTCTCTTTTTCGTTTTCTCCTTTTCCTTTTTAAACCAGAAAGTCAACTTTTCAGGCAAAACGGCGGCAACCAGCTGGCACGGCCACATGCTGGGACACGCCTCAGCCCCGAGGACACCGCACGTGGGTCACCCCCGGCCACAGCTCCCCGCGGGACCCCGGCCGCGGGGGGGCGGCTTGCGCGACGTGGGGCCCCGGCCCCGCGGGCCCCGAC
>JAVJGG010000017.1:3785494-3821663 GCA_035590195.1 Aviceda cuculoides
GGGGGGGACAGCCTGCCGTCTGTCTCACCACGGGCTGCAGGGGCAGCCCCTCTCCCCCGCTCCTCCTCCCCTCCTTCTTCACTGACCTCGGTATCCGCAGAGGGGTTCCTCTCACATTCCCATCTCCTGTTCCTCTCACATTCCAATCCCCCTACTCAGTGCTGGTTCCCCTTCTTCAATCTGCTCTCCCTGAGGCGCTACCACTGTCGCTGATGGGCTCGGCCTGGGCCAGCGGTGGGGCCGACTTGGAGCCGGGGAAGCTTCTGGCAGCTTCTCACAGGAGCCGGCCCTGCAGCCCCTCCCCTGCTACCAAAACCCCGCTACACAAACTCAAAACAAAGTCATTCCTCCATAGCCTAATAAAGTGCAAAAATGCACATAGCACTGAGTCTCCATACCTTGTCTATAAGCTTTGTTTTGATTTAATTCCAGATTGGGTATTGCAGAAAGCCAGGTACAACAAACATCAATAATATTTATGGTAAGAAGTGCTTGAGTGAATATGTGTTTGACTGAATTCTTCTTACTCCATTGCCAGATAGCAAATAGTACAGTGGGATCATCATGTTGTCAAGTGACACATAGGAGTCACACTATCTCTAGAAGAAGCCTTGAGAGATCCCTGAAAATGCTTGGCTGTAAGGGTGATCCTGGCCTTCAAGACTGGAAATAAAAAGATAGGGAGAAAGGAGATTCATACAAGTTTTGATTCTGTGTAGTGTAAAATTAAAGTTCTAATTCAGTGTTACAATTCATAATAGCTACTGGAATCTGTTTTATTAGCAAGTACATTCTGGACATGCATTTACCAGAATGCTAAGAAATGTGTAAGAGCAACTGGCAACTTTGAGGAAAGCTCTCACAGTGGGTCTGAATAGATCACTCCAATGAATTACTGGCAACATAGTGAATGGAAATACAGTGGAAAATACAAATAATCCATACAGAGCTTAAAATATTGAGGGTGGAGCTTAAAATACTCAGATGAGCAAATTTAACACAAAAATGAGGCACATAGCACATGTACTGAAAAGGAAGGGGAAAAAAAGGAAATTGTATGACACTGATGATTTATTTAATGAGAAACACTAATTAATTTATTTGTAGAACTAAATGAACACATTCGTCCAGAATATGCTGGTGCTTATACTTGGAATATAGTCCTTCTTCAAATTAACACTAGTTATTAAGGGGAGAAACAAAGATTGTAATGCAGGTAAGACTGTAGTGAATTAAGGTCAATATTTAGGTGTATTTGTTTACACTGGGCAGGTTTGTATTTCAGATATTGTGCCTTGATTTTAATGGAATTTCTGTGACATTAAATGATAGTTACTGATAGTAAACATAGAGTCTGAATGCATATGTATTACAGTCTGCATTAAGTACTATTAAATACAGTGAAAACCATATTCTAATCAATACAGATCTTATTTCTTATCCTTCACCATTTTATCCATACCCTATCAAGTTTTGGCTAAGGCTTGCCAATGGTGTATGAAACAGCAGATACAGTTCACTCTGTTCCTTCTCCCTCAGAAGAAAAGTTGTTTACATTTTATACTGCTTGGTTTTGTAGGATTTTTTGCAGGAAGAGTTGGGGGATTTAAAAAATAAACAAGTAAAGCAAACGAAAACCTCATATGATTTTACTAGAAAATTTAAGACTGAAGAGATGTGCTTTGTATCTGAAATGCAAATTGCTAAACATGCAATGGTTATTATTTTCTGTCCAAAATCATTTTACACTTCTCGGAATGACCTACAAAAAATTCCCTCTCTTGGAGAATCACTTTACCCTTAGGCAGAAAGTTGGACTGTTGTGCACATAAATTCATAAAAGCATTGTATTGAACAACAAATCTCATTTACAACTTTTTGATACAAGCTGGATCTTTTTTGAATGAAATGTGTTATTTTAATAAAATGTCAGGAGTCTATTTTTCCATTAATTTAACTGATTCCACGTATTTCATGCATTATGTAATTTAATGAACTGCTAAACTTCCTGATAAGATTTCAGTAACAATAATGAAAACAATAAATTATTTTATCACAATATAAAAATACTTACAAAGGAATCAGAAATACATAGCAAAGATAAGAAGGACAATCAAAATAATTTTAATGACATTGTGTATGAAAACCAGAACTTTCAAACTTTTAAACTGCTTAACTACTTTATGCAATAAACTCAGTATATAATTAAAATGGAGTTGCCTACAGGGAGAAACCATACCAAAACAGTGATGAAAATTGCAGTCAGTTGCTTAAAATGTGAGGAATGTAAAAATAAAGGCTTCTCATTGTGCCCTTTTTATGTATACACATTATCAGACAGCTTTTAATCACATGATTTTATAGGTATTGTTTTTTCCCTCTTTGGGAAATCCTGCCATATTCAATAAAGGGGTAGTTACTCAATATTTCTTCTTCCTTCAGTATTTGGTATGAGCTCTTACTCAACATCCAACAGGCAGATCCTGCATCAAATGTAAAATTATCTGATATCTTCATGGGTGATTGTGCTGTGCTTTCACCATAGCATGTAAGTGCTTCACAAAATCAGCTAATCTATGGTTCCCTACAAATTAAGTGCCACTATTATCCTCACTTTATAACTGAGAAATTGAGACACACAAAGATTAAGGTCAGAATTGTCAAAAGCATCTCTTAATTTTGGATGCCCAACAGGATATGTCTCATGCTTCATTTTCAAAGTACGTAATACTTTTATCACACTTTTTATCTTTAAAGCACAGCTTTAATCAACTTGAAGTTGATCGACTTTAAGAACAGTATTGTAGCTGTCTCTCAGCCTGGAGAGACCAAGATTGGATGTTTAGCAAATGTATTTATAGCTCTGTATCTGAGAGATGAGGTACACTGAGTGTCGCAAATATGCCTTGCCAGAAGAGGAAAGTGGTGCTTCAGTTCTTTTCTAGGCTTTGGAAGGCAGTGTGCTCTGAGTTTTGGGCACACATTTGTTTGTATGGAGTGGATTATAGAGATACTAAGGTAGTGCCACTTGAGCTGAAATGTCCGCATGATGCTATATATATTAGGAAATACAAGCACCAATCCTGTGCTATCAGATAAGTGGTGTCTTTGTATCAGCATGGTGACACACCTCTAGTAACAAGCCCCAATTTTCAGATGGATGAATTAGCTCACACACAGTAACTTAATGGCAATAGTTACCTTGTTTTGGAGCCAGCTCACTTGTCTCACTCCGCTAACAGGGTAGGCTGCTGTTAGAAATATCTGTGCCTGCTTTCCCTAATCATGACTTATGCCACTCCATTGTTCCTGTTTCATCCCAGCAGTGTGTCTGTAGTCCTGCCTCCCAGTTTTCCATCAGTCCCAGAACTCATGCCCCTCTCTACCATTACAGGTGATCAGAGTCCTGTCCAGTTTATTTTTTCTCAGTGTGCCCTATTCTGTTTCTGGTCTCAGTTTTCCACTAATGCTCAGTGGCTTTTTGCTCCAAGTCCTGTGGAGCATCCAAGTCCAGCCAGCCCCTCTGACCCCTCCACCTTCTTCCTCTTTCATCCCTTCCTGCCCATTCCTTCTGGCTCCAACAGCAAGTCCTTCCCTTTGCCATGCTGAAAGAGCCCATATGCTTCTGCTCAGAACTCTTTCCACTTCACCTTCCAGCTGGCCAGCTGGCACGTGAGTTTGGTTTCATCCTTTAGCTGCAGCCTCCTCAGAGCTACCTCATCGTGGTGAAGCACAGGGAGGCATCTTTCTCCACTGGGTAGTGCGCTACCATACATGGGAAGGTAAAAAATGATCAACAAGAGAGATATCTAAGGTAAGAGATTCCAGCCAACCAGTTAACACTTGACCAGGTTGGAAGCAACTGAAATTAGGGTCTTTCCAGGGGAGATGCCGGTCAGCAATGTCTGTACCCAGAGCTGTTTATGAGACCTCTAAGGAAGACTTCAGAATCACACACGTGTTTGAACGATTGATTTGACCATGGTGTCCCATACTTAAGTCTTTCAATTTTGGTGTTAATAGGATCAGCAGTGGGAACAGAACCTGTCCATTAATCAAAACCAAGTTGTCTTATTTTCTTATTAATGACTCTTTAGAATAATTTCCTTGCAACTCCTATTTTTTAGTGGATATGTGTCCCATGTAGGGCTCCTTACATATGTCCCATGTAAGCCTCCATCTGATGCAATAACCTCAGATCCTTTCTGAAGGCCCCATGCTTCAAGTTTTTTTTATCATACTGTGTAGACTGTCAGGGCAAGATCAGCACATGCTTCCTACTGACAGGCCAGGCCACTCAGGCAGGGAAATGGAGCACACGGGACGTTTTTGCTCAGGAAGAGCATTAATCTGGGCTTCTTTTCCCTCCCCAGAAATCAGTGTTAATGAAATCCACAGCAATTTAATAAGGTGTTACCTGCAGGTTTGTGTGCAGTTGGCCAATGGATTAATAGTACTGTAGGGGTGGAGAGGCAACGAGGACACCAGATGAACTAACAGAAAAATCACAGACAGACCAGTCCTTACATAAAATAGGCTCAATAGATACTTCAGATTAAAACTGGATCACTAAAGGAAAGAAACAAAAGCTTTTAATGAAATTAGTTTTTTCAATTATTATGACTAAGTTAGCAACCTTTGAGGAAATAATGCCCAAAGTCTAGGATTTGTGGAAGATACTTGCTGGCACCTGTGTTTACAGTAGTAAAGTGTAGTCACACTAAGGAATGGGAAATTTGCTAATGAAAGGGCAAAAAAGCCAAGAAGATGTCTCAGTCCTTTTTTTAACTTGAAAAAATGTATCAAGAAATTCCTGCAAAGGAAATAGGTAGGTAAATGGAGAATCCTGTCTGAATAAATTAGTGTGGAGCTTAATAACAATGCCAAAGTTCTAATGATTTTGTGGCCTTTAATGGACACCATTAAAGGAAACTGATCTGAAAGAAGATGATCTGTTGATAACTACTGTCCCAACTTGCATCTAGTCTAAAGCTAAGTTGAGACAGACATCCTTAATTAGGTTAGCACCTGAACAGGCTCAATTATTTTGAATGTGAACACCTTACTGCTATGAAAGACATGCATACCTTTGCAGCTTTTATGATTTGCTTGGAAGCAGTCTTCTGTTTGGCAGATTTATTCACAGAAAAGACGTTACTGCAAGGAAAAGTGATAGAAACATACTCTTGTAACTGAAAACACTACCAAGGAAAAACTTTTTCTCTCTTGAATGAAGGAATGAATGCAGGCTTGAGTTAAAGTATTTTCACTCAGTTATAAGCTTCATTTCCTCTCAAGAGAAAGAGTTTCTTAGTAAGTGTTGTCTTACTATGGTGCTTTAAAAAAATGTGTTTTATCGGTTTTGCTTTCCTTTCTTTTTCTTACATTTCTTTCTCTTAGAGTTCTGTACTTTCCTGCACCAGTAGCCATATTAAACACGTGTCTGCCATTCTTACATCTTACCATTCCATATATTTTATGTACATCTTTATAGTTCTTCTAGATGGATGAACATGCATTTTTTTATATTTATTTCTTGGGTTTTTTTCACTTACATGCATTTTCCATCAAATTTTATAGATATTTAGCATGTCTATCTTTTAACATAAACTTTTCCTTCAATTTCTCATTCTTTCTGTCCTTGAAGCACAACATTATGTTGCTACATAAAATAATTGTCCTTTTACTTGTTCCTTCTCCAAAATACCATTGACTACATGGTGCTCTTGGCAGCTTTCCAGGACAGGGGCTATGCTGAAGAATACCACCTCAGGAAAAGCAGTGGGAAGGTCTTTGTTGCCTGCTTTCAAGGATTACTCTTCTTTGAATCCATCCCTACATCCTTTTTTGGAGTACAGCTTGGTTTTCCTTGTGCAAAAAGCTGTCAGTATTGCATGATGTTTGGGAGAGATTAAACCAAGCTCTTCTTTACCTCTTTCCACATCTCAATTTAAGATCCATGCTCCTAAATTGGATTAATAATAGAGTAGCTCCAATGTGCCCTAAAGTTAACTGCTGTGTTTGTTTGATGTAATGTGAACCATGCAAAGTTGGTTCCTGTCCACACCTCCCTGTGCTCCTGCATGCAGATGTGCACGAGGGAAGGGAAGACAATCCATAGGGAATTTAGGAGTGGTACTTTTCCTACAAATATCCTGTGCTATCCTTCCTTTTGTATGTGCCTAAATAATGCATCCCTAAGCCTGTGTGATGATATGCCATCAGCCTTTAGTGCACCCCTCTGCAGAGTCTTATAGAATCACTTTTATCACTGCTATTATTCAGTGTGAAGGTAAACCCAGTCTTAGGACTGATAAGAAACAGTGATGTTATTAGCATGCTAATGCTCATATCTGAGCTGTTGCACTCAAAGATGTTGGGAGGTTTTTTTTTTTCTCTGCCACTCCTAAGGATTTGGCTGAGCTTGGTTCCAGCTCTAGTTCAGTGTCCAGTGCAGGAAGAGTTAATAAAAGGAAATGTCATACTACATACTACAGAGTTATTTCTTGGATCTTGCTTAAAATACCTGAAGAATTTTTTGTGTGTAGTGACTGTTCCCTATTGAATCTTTTACAACCATCAGAGCTACCTGGATGCTTTGACAGAGTCAGAAACACTAATTGTGTCCAGGGTGTTGACAAATATGACATGCTGGAAGTTTGAGTTTATTTCTGGAATACTAGGTTGTTGGAAATTAGCATTGGTCTGTTCTTAATAATTTTGCCTGAGAATGGTAATTTGTAAACAAGGCAGAAGTTGGAAAAATATTTAGAGCCACTAGAGCCACCTCTTTGCGATGGATTGTTCTCAACTCTGGAGATCTGGGATCATTATCTCGATCCAAGCCTTTTGATAGGGCTTTAGTAAAATGGTGAGGATTTAATTTCCGTGTGAATGATTCCTTCTCTATGTCAGATACTTTAAATTCCTGCACTTGGGTCTGTTCTATGAGATATACTGTGTCACAGGTTTATGTAATTAAAATAAGCCTGTACAGATCTATAGATGTACAATTCCATTGCATTCTTCATGTGGTGGCAGAAGCTTATTTTACCTCCAACTGCCGAGCATGTGCTTGTAAAAGCATTTTGTGTTGCTGACAGGTTGTGTTGTTCAGTGCTGGTATTCCAGCTTTCTGCCTGGCTGCTTCAGATAACATAATTCATTAGTAGCAGCCAATGATCTCCATCAATAAGTAAACTCTCAGCCTGTATGTCAGTGTCAGCAGATAACAGGTGGTACTATACTCAGTCATCTAAGGCTTTGTTCATTACCTGTGTACCCTTTTTCTAATTGTCAAATGAACTCTTCAGGAATTCAGGAGTTTTGGAAAATGGTTGAAATTCTCAGTGCACATGAAAAGGAGAGTGACCTTTTATCCCACTTCAGACAGATACTTTGATTTACACCAGAACTGGTAAAAGCTAAAATAGGGCTACTATTAAATGGAACTTCAAATGTCATGGAATTATTTAACATCTATTCAAAGATCTGTTTGTGATAATTTTGCAGTGTCGCAATGCTGATTAGTTGTTGTCTTGAAAATACAAAATTTGAGGTCAATTGATTGCTATGACCTTTTTGTTTTCTCAATTCTTACAAGGTCACAAGGAAATAAAGACAGTGTTACCTGCCCAAGCAAGATGAACATTCTTATTAACTTCAAATGAAGTCAACATGAATAAGGGCTGCTCTTAAGAGTAGAGATTTGTGAAACTTTGTTCTAATTGACTATGATGGCATAGTAATGAACATACACTAGTATTTGATAAATAGATCAAATGCTGTATGGAATTTAATGTAGATATTCATCCTATGTTATCATCTGTCTTCCTGTAGCTGGCATCAAGCCGACATTAAAAACATTAATCTGACCAAATCAGTGCATCATGTCTTGTGGCTGCCTGCCCATTTATCCTCTGCAGTGTGATTGCGTACCCCTGTGTGACCCAGGACAAGTCTGTCTTGTTCAGGGATGTGGTAATGCACGTCTGGTATTAAGAGTGGTGAAATCACAACCTCACTTGTTGCTTGGGTTGTGCTCTCTTGTGTAAATACTGAGAGGCTTAAATTCTCCTTTTGCCCAATATTGCAAACTAAGAAACAAAGCTTAATTTAAACTAGAAGAAACACCTCCGAAGTAGCTGCATGCCTAAGCTCAAGGATATTAATCAAAGCTTAAAGTATTTGAAGGGAAAATTGTACAAAGGCTGTTAGATGTTTTTAGGAGTTTAGAGCCATTTCTATAAGTGGTGATAAAAGTGATAAAAAATGCAGTTTGCTGACACTTTGATACAATCTGAGAAGTCATACTGGTTTAGATATAATAGATGAGTGAGATTTCATCTATCTACAAAGGCCAATAGGTGACCTATCCAATGACAGTGTGAGGCTAAAAGACATTGTGTTTCAGTTTTACATTGGCAGTAACTTACATGGCTTTCACTGCTTGTACTAGGCTGAAATAGTGTTTGGGTGTTGCTCATCCATCAAGAAATAAGTTCATTCTGCAAGTGAAATTTGTATGAAGTAAAGAACAGGGAAAGAATACTGCTGGCAGACAGAGTGTTTCCCAGTTTATTCTGCTGTTTCATAAAATAATGTGAAGTTGGCACAGGCAACTATTGGCGTAGCTTTTCTCTGAAATCAGAAAACAACTAGCTACCATTGTCCTTGGGCTCTGAAATGATCATTCGTACTTTCTAAGTTTTGTGCTTTCAGTAATGTGGAAAAAGCTAGAAGAAAAATCTTTATTAAGTATTTTTTAGACAAAAAATGTAATTCACCATACACTCATATTTTTCAATATTAAAGGTAAAGGAGAAAGGTCTGTGCTTGTTGAAGTCACAGAGATACATGGCTGTGTGTAATAAGGTTCCTATAAACCATGACGGCAAAAGACTGGCTATGTAAATGGAATACAATTATTCAGAATTGTGTAATTTAATTCACTGATCAAACTAAGGTAATAACTGACTTGGAATATTAGCTGAGGTCTATTGAGAACTACTAGTCTGGGCATCAGTGTCAGATCAATCCCATTGCAGTTAGGGAACCATATAATAGAAATTATTGTTTTGTTTTGTTTCTGAGTAAGTAGGGATTTGCAATTTCAGTCTAGCACCTATGAAATGGCCTAATGCCTCCTCTGCTTCTTATTTTTCTGTGAAGCTTAACTGCTGTTTATGAGGCTCCAGTCTCAGGAGTCTCCCGTCACTGTTGCACTGAGAACGTCACTGGTTACTTCACTAAGCTCATGGGCATGTTAGTTCCTGAATCTTTTTTACTTCTGCTAAAGGTAGGCCTGAACTGCACTCTCTGAAGGCTGGCTGCAGGCTCAAAAGACATAGCTAAGCTAGTTTTAAATGGATTAGATGGGTATTGGCACTCAGTAGCAGTGTAGTGCAGCAGGATGAAGCAGTGTGTGTTGATTGACTTCTAAACTGTTTATCCGTCTTTCCTGGTGGATTTTGCAGCCTCACTCAGGTATGTCGGCACCATCTGCAGACACAGCAAAACCAGCAGTGTAAATATATCCCTAACCTGAAATTCTCTCCTGCAGCCACTAACATCAGGTAGACAGCAGGGTAACAATTCAAATACAAACAACAGGAGCCTTAACTCAGGTAACACTGCAAACAATAAAGTAATATTCCTAGAGAGAAGAATTATGTTGTCATCTATTTAGCATGTGGATAACACTGATAAAAGACCCTCCCAGGTGTTGGTACAAAATGGGGATTGGTGGTTGTAGAGAGAAGAGTCAGTGACTAATTGCAATAAAAAATTATGAGAAAGAAAGGAAATGTTTTGGGTAATGGGCCTTTAACACGGAAAAATGAGGAAATTCAGATAAGCTTTACACGTTACCTTTTGGTGAGCAGATCATTTCAGTTTAAAATGTCCATCAACCAATTAAACACTAATAATTTCATAGTCATTAGCAAGGGCTTCCAGGAGGTATTACACTTTTTATGAAAAAATGTGTAAGTTATTGTGCTTGGGAAAAGAAATTCGACTTAAAAACAAATGGACACATCAGAGTTTTTTAGAGTAACTGTAAAGTCAAATATAGACAGTAATAAAGATTTAAAATGCCTTCATTGACGCTTTGAAGACCTCACTGCCTCCAGGGAATTCTGCTTTGTCTTAAAACGTACAAAATTTTTGGAAGAAAGTTAAATACACTGATAATAGATTTAAGCTGAAAACTACTATGTTGAAATTATCATCTGTTGACTTAGATATAATCTATTTTAATACTTTTTCAAGTAGTAAATTGTCAAGTATCTACATTTATAACAATTGTTCTGGGTTTGAAAAAGAAGACATAAGATTCTCATATGTTGTTAAAATAGAACCTGGGTTAAATAGAAGTTGCATATACCAAGTGAACGTAAGTTACTTTATTTTAAAGTCTTTTATTTTAAATCCTCTCTATATGCAGTTTCTCCCCTGCCAATTGTATTATACAGGCCTGCTTAATATACCCATAACTGCTCTTAAAAACTAGAAACCATATAAAGATGCTTTCTTCAGCAAAGTTCAACTGGAAATAAACTTGAGAATTGCAGAACTGTATGGTAGTTAAAAAAAAAAAAAACAAAACAACTAGACCTAGACGCTGTCATACCCATAAGTCTTACTGAACTTTTGATTCATAAACAAAGGTACACAGAAAGTAAAAATTACTGAATTTCAATAGTAGGTGAGCTCCACTGAAATAATGGATCTTATGAAGTTGGCACATCAACAAGAATATTTTAACAACACATAAAAGTGAACATTGTTTCACTATGGACAATGTCATTTCATTTATTAGACTTTTCTGCAGCTTTTAATCCACACGCTAATCCAGATATTAACCCAGCAACATGATACTACTTAGGCAAGATGATGCAATATTAGCCAAATCTTCTGACAGAGCACAGAGAAGCAATGGGTAATAGACAGAGAAAACACTACTTAAAGAAACCTATAAACTTCCCTCCTCAAGCATTTACATGAAACCTGTTGGACATGCAGGATGACAGTGCAGGTTGCATTGCCAATGGTTTTCAGATGTATTTGTCATTTTTAGTGGTGTAACCACTACCACTAAATAGATACCACAAAAAGCCTTCAAGAAATTATTTCCTCGAAGAGTAGCAGCTGCCTGAATCTTAAATTGTCTAGACTCACTTTTGAACTTATAATAAGGAAATTTTTAGGGATGTTATGATAGAAGCACTCCCTTCCTACCTCCTAGTACCAAGCTCTTCACTGTGGTCAGTCATTAGACTAATTTTGCTATTTCTGGAACAGACATCTCATGGTTCTGCATCTCTCACTTGCTTGGAAATAAGGTTATCTGCCACATATTTCTTCTTGATTTCCAAATATGTATTCTGGACATATTCAAAACTGCAAAACAAGCAGTGAGGCTGTCCACAAGAGCCAATATCTGACACAGATTACAATAAAAGCCCTTTTGCTCCTGCAGTCATCCCTCCTAATGTCTGCTGCTGCAGTTCTTACTCTGACCTGTTACACAGAACTTACCCACCATCACTTCTTAGCATGCCAAACTGCTTGTAAAAATCTGGGATGTGGTGACAATTATGTGATGTTATCTCCTTTGCCACTGGTGTTGGGGTAACAGAATTGATGTGTGTAATGAAGGGAAGTGGCAAACTTGGCAGTACCTGTAATCAATGTTATAGGCACGTCCCTATAGTTGCTAGAAAAGCCCTGAAGCTGTGGAAGACACAGCAACAGTACCTAACGCTGACACCTTTAACATGCTTGTTTTCAGCGCAGGAAAGACGCGCACCAGACTGACGACGTTTTAAGCCATATCTGCGGCAAGAGCTCTGGAAAGGAGCCCGGAGTCAGTAAGGCTGGAAAGGACTAACCGTCTACCCTCACCCGCTCTGTGCAGAGGAGGACCGCAGCCCTCAGGAGTGCTTTGCTGCAAGGCATTCCTGATGTAACTCTTTTCCCAGCACTGCTTTTTCTCCTTTCCCCCTTCCCCACAGCGCAGGCAAGGAGTGCAGCCAGCCATCCTAAGCAGGCTGCGGCAAAGGCTCCAGCAAATGTTCAGCAAACGTTCAGGGCTTCAGCCGACAGGCAGGAGTTGCCGTACTGAAAGCAGGAGAGATCACCCCTGTGTTCTCCCCACTGCACTTCACACTAAGCGTTCTCCTCTTCCTCATCTGCTACACAGCTGACCCACTGGTGGTCCAAGGGTCAGACTCATCCAGCAGGACAATTTTATTTGGTAGTGAGTCAGCAGGCCAGTGACATTGAGGATACTGCTGTATTTGTATGGCTAGGAGAGAAATGCAAACCCAGGTCAAGTGTGACAGGATTTATTAGATTAATTAAACACTGTATGTATTGATCAGACCCATGAAATATGAGTGGCCCTGAGAAGATGACCATCTCTATTTATACTTTATTTTCCTTACTCTGGGAGCCAGAAAATAAGTATTCTAAATGAGGCAGGAATCTTTTGGGAGGGATATTACCTCTTCATACAATCACATTCTGTATTAGACTGCATGGATACAGTAGGTCAGGATAAACTTCTCCAGTGCAAGATCACCCTGCTGCAAACAATACATGCACTAACAGTAAAAATGGAGGTCTCAGAGCTGTAAGCATCTGATGAAATGTTCCTAGGTTTAAAATGTGTAGGTGCTTGGTTATGGCTGTCACTCCCCACTTTAACTATTACATCTACATGTGTGTTTGTCTCTCTGCTTAGAAAACTCTGTACACCCACATGAACGTGTGTCTGTGTTAACATTCACCACACTCATTTATATAAACTTTCAAATCCCTTCTCAGATTTTAATGTACATCCACACAGCCAGAATCATGGGTTCTTGCTCAAGGCATCTTCTTCTAGTAGTTGACTTTCCCCACACTCAGGCTCTGAAACCATTTGTTATGTTACATCCCAAATACGATCTCAAAGCCCACTGTTGTAATTTCTTTCCCATTGGTATCCTGCCACCATTTGGCCCTCAGAGCAAGATGGGTTTGACCACCAAACCAAATGAAACAAAAAGAAAACCCCTATCCAAACATTAATATCTGCAGCCTTGAGTATACCCAAAAGCAGTGCCTCCCAAACACTGCTGCCTGACTTCATCACTACACTTCTTTCACCACCCAAAGATCTCGCATGATGACACTTTCATGTGCTGTGTCACACTGGGTACCATCAGTGTGCTTTTACATTTTTTTAATGATAGCAAGGTTCTTAGTAATAGGCATAGCAGTATGGAAATAAAGTGGGAATCATACACATAGAGGTCTCAACCTGTAGCTATTTATGTATCAAGCTTCAGGACAGTCTATAGCCCTACTAAGAATCAAAGTGATGTCTCATGGTAATACGTTCAATGTGTATATAAATTGCTGCTCAGCTGAGGGTTGTATCTGATTTAGACTGGAAGTTAATTGGATGTGGATTTTATTTGCCTTTATATTTGTGAAATGGAGTGCATATCTATGGGACTATCAGGTAGCCTAAGAGTGATCTGTGTGCGAAAAGAAGGCATGGTTAAGTTTTGTACGTAGCAGGGTGTGTTTTAATTTTATACGTCTCTGTGCAGAATTTTGCATATCTCATCACCTCGCCCCTGCTTTTATCTGCCTTCTCGTGTTCTTTTTGTTCTTCCCAATCCTGTCATTTTCCTGCTGCTTTTATCTGCTTTGCTTCCTTCCTTGTGTCCTGCTAGAACACCTTTTCTGCTTTCATCTATCAGACCTTCCTCTCTCTCGCTCTGCAGTCTTCCCCCAAACACGTATCTCCAAGCTAACTCTCTTCTTTATAATCCACAGTAATAATCTCACACCCTTACTTATTTTGGCCTTTCATCCTATGTTTTGACATGCTACATTAAGGGTGTAGGTTCTTTGGGACAAGGAAAACACCTTACCTGTTAGCACAGTACTGTACACAATTCGCTACGAATACTTTGGAAAAACTACAATAAAGTGTAAATTGATCTTGCACAATATTTTTTTGTTTTAATCTGGTACTTGTCTGCTCTGTTTCGTGACATCATGTGCCCTGAATGCAGGTAATTATTTTTAAAACAAACTGTTACTCAAGAAACTACTCAGATGTTAGCTGGTGAGGAAGACAGCTTTGTTTAATATCTGACAAAAATACTATATTTCTGTTAAAAATAATTATGAGCTTGCTTCTTCCCGAAATCATATCCTAATGGCATGGTTCATAGAGAAAATATGAGTGTGTCCATCATGAGCAGAGTGTATCAGTCTCACCTGTGGCAGGTAATCAAAGACATTTTATCCAGACTTTTGTGGTTAGATTGTGCGTTGTATGGCAAGAGTGATACAAAACAAATGGTTGGAAAACTATAATCTTTTCTTTGTGTTGATTTGGCAGCTTCTGGGCTATAATCTTCTTCAAAATGTAATAATAAGTGAACATTCAGAGTTATTTCTGGTTTTTTTTAATCCTTTTTAATATGCTCAGGTACTTGAAAAATAAACCAGTTGGCATATTTTAGCAACACTTCAGACAGGTTATGCTTATCAAGTTGAATATTAGTCAGAAATTACTGACTGGTTCTGAAAGCTAGGATCGTTTTTCTGAACATGTATGCCTTATTGTCTTAGGTTAGTTGCTTTATATCCATCTCAGCTTAAAAATAGGGGAGAAATAGGAAGTTACAGAACTCCTCCAGTAGTCTAAATCTTTAGTTATATGGCAGAATGTACAAAATGATTTATACATGAAGATCAATAACAACTCTCCTCCAAGAAAAGAAAAGAAAATCCTGACATTTATGGTAGACCTACTTGAAAGACTTCAGTTGAATTTTGAACACTTTTTTTTTTTTTTTTTCAAAAAAGCAATATTACCTACCCGAATGTCACTATTTCAATGTTTTCTCAGAATGTGAAAATATTTCAGATGTCAGCAGCTGAAATCTGACTTTTCTCACCTCTCCCTCCCTTCCAACTTGGGGCTTTAATCTTTCAGCAGAAGCAAATCCTTGAAACAAATTTCCAACAAAAATGTTTTTACAATTTTTGCCTAGCTTTTTAAACTTTTTTTGTATTATTATTTCTGCTCGGCTGTGGTGAACAGAAACAAAGAAAAGGAAAAATGCCAGGAAAACCATGTTACTATACAAGCAGGTGACATAGTTGTGGCTATAATTGCTGTCAGCTCAATCTGATCTTCAAGTTTCTTTCCTGAACAGACATCCCTGGTATCTCTGAGATCAGACTCAGCTGGTAAAGGAAGCTTCCTTATCTCCTGTGCCAATGTGAATATAAACCCAAATCCTCCTACTTTCTAATATACGATCTCGTTGACAGATGATATGTCCTTTTCTGGGAAAGATTGCAGTGACACTAAACCTATATATGCTTTTAGACTACAAAGGGGTCCTTTTCAGACAGTAGCCACACACTCTTTTTACATATTCTACCCAACCTCTATTACTCACACAGGAGGAAATTGCAGCATAGGTTAGCCACCTCTCAATCCCCAGGTTTGAATGTGAAATTCGTATCTTCTTTCGCGCTTCTGGCCTCAAGTAGGAAGTCTCCAGAGACCACAGAAATCCTTAAAATGGCTGAAGAGTCCTCACCATCTGAGGAAAGCCGTAGGCAATTGGTGTATTTGAGGTAGGAATGCAAATGCAGAAGAAACCAAGCATGAGGAAAAAATGTTTCAACTTGCCATGTGTTATAGTGTAGGATGCCACAAAACTTTGGGCGGGCTCTAATACTTTAATGAGAACTCATCTTTCATTCGTGCTGCATATACAATATTATTATATTCATTTAAGACAATTTAATGTAAATACTGGTGTTTTCTTAGCATACGTAGGAAGAACATGAAATTATCTCTATTTCAGAGAATGAAAAACAATCGGGAAGAATCTGCATGACATACATAAACTGATTTATTTGCCACCAGCCATTGGCTGCTGCTGAGAGAACAGACTCCTGCTAAAAATGAGAACTGAAAAATGATCCGCTAGGTCTGACTCCCGTTGGCCATTTATCTGAGGTCTGATTCATAGATTCCTACACTGCCCCTTTGAACAGCCATTTGTAGCAGACTGAGCTTTATTAGGGCAGATTACACCTGTCACTTGCACAGTATCCTTAGGGATAAGAAGTCACCTAAAGACAGTGGAATATAAGGACAGTCAAAGTTATTACTTTCTTTCCCTTCACCACATTTTTACCTGTTTCTTGAAGCCCCATACAGACCTGGTTCATACAGGGTGCGGAAACACATGTGCAACTGAGTTTCCTAGACATTTACCAACAGCATTAGCCTTTTTTTTTTTGTTGTGACAAATGTCTGGTTTTGGTACAGTGATATGGGCTACCCACTCTTAGCAGCCATTGTAGCTTTTTAAAAGAAACACCTTCTGTCCAGAAAATAAGCAATTGGAAGATCACACACATAACTCCATCTTACCAAATGGGTTATCAGAGGGTCAGGTTGTTCAGTTCTGCTTTCACTTGCAGTCTCAGAATGAGCAACAGATTTTTGTTGATGTCTAAAATTGGTGTGAAGTAGCACAAATTGGTGCCAAAGAATGTGCAAGTGGAAAGAAATGACTAGGTCATCTTGTCACCTTCCAGCAGTGTAGGACTGCTCCTTAACAGTGGTTTTATCACTTAAACCAGCATGACTGATTTGAAACATGCCAAGCAATGTAATTTTTCTGCTCCTCCATAATATTTTTCTGTATTTACTTCTGCACGGATTCTTCTGGTAGAATGTCTAAATTTCCTTTTCCACCATTTTTTCCCTATTTTTCTAGGAAAAGTTGAACATGTTTCTCCATTTTACTTTTGGATGTGAATGCAGTTCATCTGTGGACAGTGAGGCTGATGCCATCTTCCTTACACACACCTGGCCTACATCTCCCAAGTGACTCATGCACATTGAAACTGGAGCACAGCACTGTGTGGAGGAGGGCAGAGAGACATTTTCACACAGTAACTGTGTAAGGACACAGCTGCTTGGCTAAGGTACAGCTTCTCTTTGCCCTCAGTGTTGCCAGCATGTTGGAAGGGGAATAGGTAGCAAGAGCTTAGGAGACCTGGTCTCTTGGGACATCTAACACCATGCTGATAAATATGTTCTATATTTATAACTTCTGAGTATTTGCAGGCTCAATGTCCTTTACTCTCTCTCTCTAGCTTGTTCTTTCTCAGTAAAAATAAGTCCCCACCATTTCTCTGAACTCTTTCTTGCTAAGGAATTTCTTTTTCTAGAGGAGGTGAACTTCAGGTGGGCATAACATTACCATTGTCACCCGTGTCGCAAACACAATTACTAGACTTCACTGATTCAGGCACTCTGACACTTCCAGTCCCCAGGAAGCTCAGTTGATGCTGACAGGACTATTCGCATGACCAACACATGTACATTTGTGCAGCCTTCAACTGATTTACATGTACAAATTTTACATGTCATCTGCAGCATAGCTGACTCTTTACATGGAATGAAATATTTGTGATTCTTCAACTGCAGAAAAAGTTCCCATGTAAGTATGGTTCACTGTGGCGTGTTTATGTTTCTCTTGGAAAAAAAATACTACTTTTTAGAATTCTAAGGAACCACTGCTTTGAACAAAGTCACAACAGGTATCTAAATGGCAAAGGGGAAATTCTTTTTTTCTTCCTTTTTGTCCCTGTTTCATCATTCACCTTTGTTTTATCTCTCCAGACTTATTTCCCAAGGGGATTTCCCATTCTAGCAATGTCTCTGGTGAAGGTTGTGTGACGTGTATGACACTAGGAAATAGAGTTTCCTTTGATACACACCTCATGGCTTTGATGAAGACCTCTAATGAAATATGCATATACCTATTATTAATACAAAATAAAAGAACAACTTGACACTCAACTCTCCAAAAATTTGTATGAACAGACATGAATACTTTATATCACAGTGCCTCCAAGGCCAAAATCCAGTTCAAGTTGTCCAAAAACCTAAGACCTTAAGAGTTTGTGTACACTGATCAAAATAATGGCTTACAGTGGTTTGCAATGGCTTCTGAGAACCCCTCTGCACAGTCTTATGCCCGTGGATACCTTGCCAACCCTTCCAAGATTATTCCAATGAACATAAATAAAAAGCTGTAAATTATCAATGCTCCTTCTGATCTTTAGCTGGCATGGAAATCTCACCAAGAACAGTGAAAAATAAAACTTTCTTTCTGTTCTTACTTACAGGGTTTTGGTATCTACAAATGTGTACTTTGTCCCCTACTATATAGGGCTTGTCTCCCACAGGTTAAAATTGCACTGTTCCCCTCCATGTGTATTCTGATACATGGCAAGCTGTGTCAGGTGTTTAAAAAAGCATGTGTAAAGAGACATGGCCACACAGGTTAGTCATAGATTTGGCCATTTAATACTATTGTATTTTGGTGGTTTGGATTATAGATACCTAAAAAATCTATCCCTTATTAATTAACCAACACTTATGTAGGATCTGTTTTATTTCTAATTGTAGAATCTTTGGTTACCAGGAGGAAAATGTCAAGCAACACAGCAGCAGCTGGTTTTATTGCCAAATGCAAAGTTGGATGTGTGCGATTAGGCTACCAGGACTCCTGACACATTCCAAAGTTCCCATCAACACTGTTGTGTCCAGGCAGTGCTGGCAGGAAGGCAGGCAGAGGTAGAGCTCTAGTTCATCACACCACAGAGGAACCCAGGAGGATTTTGATTATCACAAATGTCTTTATATCAGCATTCCATTAGTCCTTGGATAAAAACAGTGCTCTAAGTTTGAAGGAGCCACAGATAAGAGGGATGACAAGGAATAGAAACAATACCAAGGACGACAACTTAAAGCAAGCACATAGACTTTGACAACCAGAGCCAATAAAGGTGTCAGGTGTGAGGCAGGTCTTTCTTGGAGTAAAACATAAAAATATGCTTAAGTGTCACCTAGTTTTATTCGAAGATCCTTTGTTATTTTTCTTCTCTTTTCCTGCTCAGGAAAAATCTCTACATTAGAACATCCTGTGCTTGTCAGTGGTCGAGGTTGGAAGCAGATAAAAACTTGTGGTGATTTAGCTTTCAGATGCAGCATTTGGCCCTCTGGATCCAGGAGCACGAACTAGATCTGTCTGAGGAGATGGAGGCTATGGCACTCTGCCAGTCATCACTATCAGGGCCAGTATGGAGGCTTGTTATCGTGGGGTTCCTCTATGAACTGTGGCTGCTGGCTGTTTATCTGCATCTTCTGGGATACAGAGACCATGAACTGCATTTCTTCCAGTGCTTCCTCAACAACTTCAGAGAGTGCCAGCATAGGGTGGCAGGGGCGGTATGTTTGCCTTTAGGTACTATAGAGAGTGTGCCATGTCCCTGCTTTGAGATTCAGAGAATCCCCTTGATCATAAAGCTTTGTTCATGTTTAGATGAATTTCCCATTATGCTAGTTTATGCATAAGGAAAGGAGTTAAATTTAGACATATTTCAAGCTGCCGCCTTCTTGCAAGTGGAAAAGGAACAAGTGTACTAATTTACTAATCTATTTTCGGGTTTTAAGTGACATTGGAATTTGGGGGAAGGGAACAGAGAAAGAAGAATGAATTGTTGTGCAAATGTCAGATTGATTCCGAGGTGAATCACTCGAAATAATAACAATTTTAAGACTTGGCCTTTTCATTTTTTGGTTCCTCAAGTTTGCAATCCCCTATAACTAATTAAAGGAGTTTGGAACCAGGTTAGTTTTAAAGCTACCCTTAGCCAAAATTATATATTCACCACTGATTTTCTTGATTTAGCTGATTGAACAGCAGCAAAAGCAGATAGATGTTAGCACCGGAGTCAGCTCAGGAGAAGAGATAAAGGTTTAAGCAGTAGAGTATGCAATGGCCTGGTACAAGAAATACTTAGGAGCAACAAGTGAAAAGACAGAAGCCCTAGCTTAAAAGCAGGCTTGTATTTCAGTCACTACCATTGTCAATTAATCCCTCTTTATACCCTCTTTATTAGTACAGTGGTAATCACATGAAGATGTTTAGTTTTTCATTTAAGCTGTTGTGTCTTACATATAAATGTATTCGGAACCAACAGCTTATTGCCAGTCCTTACCAGAATTGCATAGGCTTACACTGTGATCTGATTAGGTTGAAAGTCATGCAGTTACACTGAGCAGATATGTGAGAAGATAGCTGCTAAATTCTAGATTTAGTAGTGAGCCACTCTTTTCATCATGGCTTGTAGCAAAGGGTTTTATTGTGTCACAAAAAACCTGGAAGTCAAGTATTGTGTCACAAACACAGTTTGTGGATCGGCTGTGTTTGAATTGCTATCTAGCAGATTTGTACCAGTAGAGTCCACTTTGCCTATGCATGGCTTCGGGGCTATATCTTTGAAGAGGACTGCAACAGTGTGTTTTTGGAACTAGGAATCTGAGCCATATGAAATTAGTATTAACAGAAATGCAAAATTCAAGCCCTTTTCTGCCAGCTACAGACTTCTAGAGGGATTCTCTCTGATAACGGACCTCAGTCTTAGTTAGAAGCAGCTTTGGACAGCATGAGAATGAAGCTTATTTCTGTCAAAAAAATTCCATGTTATCATTGAAGCATCAGTTCAGACTACCCATGAGGATTTTGCCATGCCTTTTTACGTGTTGAACGTGTTGCTTCAATTAAAAAAAAAAAGATGACAACAAAATTATTAGAAATGGTGCGTCCTCACAAACAAAGCTAACATAGCTGAGCATTTATAGAAATGTATATTACCAATATTGCACCCACAATTATGTGGAGCAATTCCTAGTGTATTTTGTAACTGGATGTTATTGAACTCTGCTGACAGTCAGTAAGCTTTTTTTTTTTTACTGTAGTTTCAGCAAAGAGTGTTGTTTTTCTAAAGCAGAGACCCAATGGCTGTACCAAGTGACATGAGAAGGATACCCCTAAAATGTCACTAGTGGAATGCTTTAATTTATTATTTATTAGGAACATAAGGTTAATGTTAATTATGCATTTTTCTAATACTAACTATTGTAAAACATTCCTTTTCTTGAACAATATTCACAGATACTAATTCATATTTTTTAAGCTTATATTTTCACTTCAATTAGTCTGACAGTGTGAAAACCCATTGAAAAATACTGTACAAAACATGGATGTTGCATGCTATGTGTGAGTTGACTTCTAGTGTTATTGCCAGTACAAAATGTTCACATAAGGTATAAATAGTCCCAGTCAGTGCCATAGGGTCACAGGATAACTCAGGTGTGAAGGGACCTCAGGAGGTCTCTGGTCAGGCCTCCTGCTCAAACCAGGGTCAGCTGTAGGGTCAGAACAGGTTGCTCAAGGCTTTACCCAGATGGGTCTGAAAACCTCCAAGGAAGGGACTGCACAGCCTCTCTCTGGACAACATGCTCTACTGCCGGGCTATGCTTTTCGTGACACAGTTTCTCCTTATATCCACTTCAAACCTGCCATTTCAGCTTCCAATTTGCTCTCATCCTCCTGTGATACACCCCTGTGAAGATCCTGACCCTACCTCCTCAATAACTTCCCCATAGGTCTTCCCTGGAGCTCTGTCTTCTCCAGGATGAACAAGCCCAGCTCCCTCAGCCTCCCCTCACAGGGTGAGTGCTCCAGCCTCAGATGACCATCTTGGCAGCCTCTCCTGAAACCACTCCAGTTTATCAATGTTTGTCATTTTGTGGGGGCAGGGGGGCACAATACTGGATGCCGTGTTGTAGATGTGGTCTAATGAGTGCTGAACAAGGGGGAGTAAACCCTTCCCAGGTCCATCGGCCATGCTGCTGTTAACATGGCCCCAGGTGCTGTTGACCGTCCCTGCTGCCAGGCTTCATGGCTGGCTCGGGCTCATCTTGCTGCCCACCAGGACCTCCCAGGTCTCTTCAGCAGAGCTGCCCCTCAGGCAGCCAGGCCCCAGCCTGCACCGCTGACAGGGGTTATTTGCCTTTGTCTGTCCTTGTTGAATTTCATAATTTGTCCTCAAGGTGTATGTTAAAGGAGCCGCACACAGGACTGTGAATCAGACAAACTCACCCGAACCAGGAGACCAGGAACCATTCCCCTTTCTGCTTTTGGCCTTTTATCTCCCTTGGGCAAAACACATCACCTCTCTCTGTTTTCATTCTGTCATCCACAAAGGCATTTATTGGTGTATTTATTTCCCTTTGCAGAGGACTTCTGGCCAGGTTTGTCAGCAATATTTGATTTCTTTCTCTTGAAACCAAAAGTATGAGGACAGTTAGGGATTCCACCCAGGTTTTCACCTGCAGGGTCATTTATGAACATCTGTTCAACAAATAGATAAACTCAGTATATAAATAAAAATAAAAATAAATATGTCAGGCAGTGAATAAAATTAAAAATAATTTTGCTTTAAACCTATTTCTCAGAATATCTAAATTTGAAAAATGACACAAGCTTAATTTTCATCAGAAGCATCCCAGCAGAGCTCTAAGGGTTGTGCTTACAGGCTAACTCTATAGTGGCTAAAATAGGATTCTGTGATTTATAATTAATTTTGTCTTTGCCATTTTTTATGTTTAATGTTTTATCTTTTAGCTCATTTCTCCGTCCTCTGCTGTAGATGGTCAGACATCCGTTGATACTCTGCCCTTGACGGAGTGCTTAACAGGCACTTCATGATGTTGCGAAGTTTGCCTTGGGATTTACTAATTGGAAGAGTAGCATCCCAAAGGCAATGTTTCCTGATAAGCTCAACATTACAGAAACAAGAAATGTCCTCCTTGGGTTGTTCCCAAGTAAAGTTTGCACATAATTTTTTCAACTACTGTGGGATATCTGCACTCTGCAAAAAAACCAGGCCAAAGTCTCAAACTGTTTCTGTCTCTGATTCATGCTGTAAACCCTGTGCAGCAGGGTGTGACTCTACTTGTGAACATGTTCATACAGATCCTCACTGGATACCTTTAAAACACAATGCTTCTGACAGAGGAACAAACTTGCTCAGTAAGTAAAAATGCTCCTCAGCTGTCACAGTTTTCATGCTAAGTTTTTTGGTTTACAAAGCCCAGCACTCGCAGACACTCGCAGACAATACTTTGGAGATGTCCACTGAAGACCGGGTGTTCATTTTATGAGAAATACACCAGGAAGTATTGATTCCTTTCATCAGTTCATCTGCCAGGCTGTTAGTTGTAAGAAGCTGCTACCCTCTACAAATTGTTTAAAAGGTTATCTGAAGTGACATTTTTCTTCCACCTGAACTCTTGGCAGTCTGTTATTCCTCCTACAAAACAGACCATGCCACAAGTAGCTCCACTACAACTTTTTGTTTGTGGACTTAGAAGACACAGTATGTCTTCTTTATGTGATGTCCCCTTTTGAAATTTGTGGGATCTCCTCCCAAGACCACATTCCCTCCCGAAAGATGTATCAACACTAGTGTGTAAGAAAAGAGTAGTGAGGCCCAGATACCAGCCCAGGTTTTCCTTGTGAACTATAAAAGGCATCGAGATGCAAGCAGTTCCAACTCTATCTTATCTACAAATACCGTAATTTCTTTCATATTTATAAATATGTAAAGAAAGAAGGACTTGGAATCCTTCCACAAAATTCCTCTGGATGAGTTGTATGCAGCAGCTGGTTTGCAAATGTCATTAGCATGGTAATACTGATATGGAAAAGAAAAAAAAAGAGCATTCAAACTCAGTGAAAACATACAGCAGGCATAAACCCTGGAAAATAAGAGCTCTTAAAGGAAACTACTTGGCTGTATTTTTCTCTCCCATACCAAGATGTGCTGTACTGACATTTTATAAGTGCTGTAGGTGTGGTTAGCAGTAAATCATGACTCTTCTGGGGAGTTCACTCCTCTGCACCTTCAGCTGTACTATGCCCTGAGGGCCTCTGTCTCACAGAGTACTCATGCGTAACTCAATACTTAGGTAAAGAATCTTCAAATTCGTGTTACAACATGGAAAAAATATTTCTGTAACATCAGTACTTTTCCAATTGAATTTTCTCATACCTGATGATCATCCTTATACTTAAGGGCTCTTGAAAAGAAATGTCTTGGCTGTGTACACAGCTAGAGCCTATAGGGTTTTGGTATTTCTCAGGAAAATGACATTTACCTTTTTGACAGATTGCCAAGCATTAAAAAACTGCGTCCTGCAGTACTACAGTTAAAGAAGGCAAGTTTAAAGGGAAAAAAAAAAAGTAATCAAAGCCAACAAAACAGCCCCCTCTTATCCATTATCACAGTTTGCAAGCTTGGAAGAAGAAGATGTAAGACAACAAATTGCCAAAATAAAAGCTGACAAGTTATGCATATTGGTGTTTCAGTTGTCAGAAAGAAGTACTTGGGTACCTAATCTCAGTGGTATCTGTATGATACTATAGCTGTTAGGTCCGACCCAGAAAACATGTAGTCATTATTGAAGAGTAATTGTATGACTAATGCAGATGAAGTTGGTTTCATTCTTTTTAATGTGCCTTGCTTTAATAAAGATTAGTGTGCTCTTCCAATTGCCTTTTGTTCTTTGACTAGACTAACATATGCTGCATTATGCAGTGTTGAGCTTAGTTTTAGGAACATAGATTTGAAAGTTGGCTGTATCACATTGATATGCACGGAAAGCCTCAGGAATTCAGCCAGTAATGAAAGTGTAATAGGCCACAATGGCTATTCACCCAGAAACTGTGAGGAATAAAACTGTATTAAATACTTATGTTGAAGATACAGCTCTACCTTTGGTGCTTTTGACTATTAATCAACATTTTTTAAAAGCTGGTTGACTGTTTTCCATCTGCTAATAACATTTTCTATATTTAAAAGCTAAACCACAAACCAAATGGAGGAGTACTGTTATAGAAACAATGTGACAGTTAGAAAATACATGATAAACCTCTTCTGTATACTGTTTAAATCAAACCAAACCTGTTCCTTCGTCCACTGAGTAAAGATTGAAAGATTTTGGTGTCATCAAGTCAATAAAATGCAACTAATTCAGCAGTTAATTTTTAATATTTAGGATTTTTTTAAGATACACAGTAAAATTAATTTCCATAAGTATTAGAAAAATATGAGATTATGATATGGTTATGATATGATTTAAATGTACAATTGCCAGTAATCGAATGGGATATTTATAATGTCTGTAATTTTTGGTTAAGGTCAGTCTGTATTGCATCACCCTCAAATACATGGCTGGTTTTTATTATTCTCCTTCTGATCCTCATTGGTTCTAGAAACAAACAAAAAAGGAGCGAGAACTGCTGGCTATACAAAGTCTCACGTTTGTTCCAGATCTAGGCCGATGGTTTGGAATTTGTTCAGGTTTCTGCGGAACTCTCCTGCGTTAGCTGGTGGTTCTTGTTTGCTCCTTACTAATTTTCTTTTCAGCTTATATGTCATGAAAGCCCCAAGAGCTTCACCAGCATGCTAGTAAACTCTATAACCAAGTTCAAGTGTAGTAATCCTGCAGTTTTGTGACACAAAAAAAAGAGAAAACTTGAAAAACTAACCTCTCAAAGTCATGTTTTCTCGCCTCCACTTTCTGTAGAGGAAAAAAAGTGAGACACATGCTACCTCCTGGGATTTGCCTTGATGTGATGAGAAAGAAAAATTACTTCAAAGTCAACTATGGAATATAAAATTTGAAAGTGTTCAGGACTTTCCAAAACGTTACTTAAAAGGACCAGGATACTGACTTTGCAGTATTTATTACATGCGATATTTCACATCTGTCTGATTGAATTTGAAAAATAAAAAAAGTTCTTGTGATGGGGTTATGAGGAAAAACAGAGATATGCTTTTGCAGATGAGGGAATCTGTTTTTTCAAATTTATGCAGTACCTAGCTCAGTAGTATAACCATAATGGAGATTTTTTTGTACTGTTATGACAAAAATAGTAAATAGCAGAATCCAAGAAAAACAGGGGTTTGTTTTGTAGGTTTGGGGGGTTTTTTTAATTAATTTAAACATTTTTTGCCAGCAAAATGAGAATCAATATTTTGCCTTTAACGTTGCAAAATTATATTGACATCTTAGTTTGCACAAGAATGAGATTCACCTTAGATCAGAACATTTTTATTCAGCTAGAGTTGTAGCAGCCTGAATGCTCAACAAAGGTTAATACTCTGTCATTATTTTCAAGTTACATATGGATTAGTCCTAATGTGGTGAACACAACATCTAATGTAAATCACATTGACTGTTATTAGGACCCTGATAACTTCAGATTTCATGCGCTATTCATAAGGAAACCAAAAATGGACCTCTTTTAGACTTCTAAAAGTTGTCTAAGACAATTACTATAAATTCTCTTTTATACAGTTAATGGAAGAAAAGTTACAGTCCCCATGGACTATACAACTTATCCTAATGTAAGAGTTTAGGACTTTCACTTAGATGATTAACTCTTAAATGTATTGTATTGTATTGCATTGTATTACAAGAAATGGTAAGCAATTATTTCCCAGTCATCCTGTATAGGCTACCCATGCCAGTTTTCTCAGAAGCCATCTGTGCAGTAGCCAAACTTATTATCATTGTTGGGAAATCCTGTTAGATCAGATGGACAGACGTTTTCGTGTAATGTTTTTTTGACAGGAATACATGGCACCTTTTTTTCTTCTCTCTGCATTTTGTGGTACCATCTAAGAATCTCAGTTGAGGTGTATAAAATTAATGTCTTCCTGGAAATGCATGACAAGGCATCTGTGGAATTGTTCTGGGAGTAGCTCAGCTGTCTGACTGGTGCAGACCCAGCACAGTTTGACACAGAGGGCAGAGGGAAGAAAGAGAGAGCATTGCTTTGCCCACCCACAAGCACTACTTGATGTGGGGAACTTCCCATTATATACGTGTGGGAGGTTATGTTATCATGCAGCCCTCTCCTTACTTTCATGATCAACCTTATTTCAGCTTCAGCTTAAATCTGCGTCGGCAATAAATATTCTGAATCATTGCTTCCCACTAAAGTTTCACATTTCTCTTGATTTTACTGGGCTCTAACTGGAACCTTTTGCGTTACCAGGAGAAAGATTTAATAAAATGCCAATAGGAGAATTAAGTATTTCAGCAATGGTGGAGTGCTTTGTTTTGTTTTGTTTTGTTTCTGGAGAAATGTAAGCAAACAACAAAATGTATCTTATATTTCTTGCATTTCTGTTTAGGCATTTGCCACTTTTAGAGCGAAAAGCTAAACTGTAGCACAGCAAAATAAACTGGTCTTATATTGTAATGCTTCCTATGTTAAAAAGACTGTTCCATTGCTCCTTCAGCCTTTAATAAGGGAAAAAACTCCTATCTTTCTGTTTGCTTTTCACTAGAAATGTCAGCCTCTCTTTTGATAAAGAGTTACAGGCAGATCACCATACAATTCACCTGAGATATCATGTTGCAGCTGTAATCCCTCAAAGGGATGGGTGTAAGGGAGGGTGAAGGTGAAATAATACTGATTCTTATGCTGCAATTCTGTTATCCCAGATGTAAAAAGAAATGGTAAAAGGGACAATAAATATTATTGAAGTTTTTGGTGATTTTTTTATCACTTACTATGAAGTAGGAAACAGCAGAATAAAAAAACTGCTCTTGCTTTTCAGATAATCCTTCCAAATAGCCTTGGTTATTAGACATAGAGAGGGACTGTTTGTCACTCCCTATAGAAATAGGAATTTTCCTTATTTTTCATAGACATTGAAGTGCAAAAAACAAATTATAAAAGGATACCTGTTTACATGTCTAAAACACCTTCCTCAAAACCCAAGTTCTACACATCCCGAAAGAGTTATACTGGAGACTGATAAGAGAAAGATAGTGTTGGAGGTAGGTAATCATTTCATTCAGGGAGAAAACACTGTTTCGAAAAGAGAGGATGGGGGACTTTGTACTCTTCAGATCCTGGTGCCGTTGGAACAGTAAGTAACAAGGAGATCTCCGTGGCACAGTGGCTTTTCTGGAAGAAGTCAAATAAAAGTGAATACAGTAAGCTGGACTTCTGTGTTGTTCTTTACCCAAAGTCATCCTCACCGAAAAAAAGAAAGCTGAGCTCTTTCAGTGATCTTCCTCTGTTACAGGTTGTAATCAGCCTGTAGGATCAGCTGGGCAAGAGCGTTGTTTTGCTATATCTGACCACAGTGTGTCTGGTATATGCATGTGTCTTAGGCACAGGTTTGCTGAAAGCGAAAGGACTTCAACTTTCCCTTTTTTCCGGCAGCATCAGCCAGAGGGGCACTCTCTCATCACGGGGCCCTCCTCCCCACATCCTTTCTCAGAGATGGACCCAGCAAGTCTGCCTGGGCAAGTATCTTTCTCACAGTCTATTCTGATTAACGTTTCTAAAGACACATTTTGAGGTGTACTGTGGACTAAAGGGCTTCTTCCCAAAGCACAGGAAACTGTATTTCTTTTCTTCAGAAGTCCTACCTCACCTGGCTCGTATCAGCCAAATTTTTGCTAGAGGTCTCAGCTGAAGCAAGTCATGCCATTAACTACCACAGAAATGGATTATAATTTACTCCAATGAAATCTGAAAGCTCTGCAGAAGCTACAGCTTTTTGTTGCTGTTTGGTGACCCAGCTGCTACCATGCATGGGAGAAAATAGGCTGTATCATAATTTGCTGTAAAGTGGCTACTTATGCAACACAGGATTCAATGCAATACCCTAAAATGCCTGTTTGCCTATATAGCCTTCCTGTTCAGCTTCTCCAGCTTGCTCCTTTACATTGGTTTCCTCCTGCAGCTATTGTATTTGATAGTGACACTGGAGCTGATGAAAGTTTCAACTCTGACAGGGTGAAGGCAGAGTTCTTTCAGTGAAGGGTTTCTCCCTGTGGAGCATGCTGCTGCCAGAGATAAGCTTGTCCTCAGGTCTAAAGGAGCATTCAAAACCAGACCACTTTCTGCAGGTGCCTTACTAATGACAGAGCTGCTCATGGGAGCGTGCTGTGGGATACACCGTGCCGTGCCGTGGATTATTTTCTCCTGAGGAAAAGATGAAAGCAAACAAGTTCCTCTGTAATGAAGAACTTGCTGTTTGTGCTTCACTCAGTGTTGCCTAGATACTGTAATGATTGATGTCTTTAAAACACAAATAACCTTACACACAAAAGATTATTAAGGTTGCAGAGTCAAGTACTCAAAAAATAGGAAATGCCAGAATTAAGATTGCCCGGGAAACCTTAATTCAGCCCTCTTTTGCTTCATTAAGCACAAAGAATAGACAGTACTTCAACAGTGAGCAGTTGTGTATTTTATTTGCCTCTTACTGTTCACTGTATACCTCATGGCCTTATTTGCCTCACGTTATTCAAACACTGCTGTAAGACAGAATTATTCATTTCCTCTAGGGTGTCAGACTACTTAACAAGCATTAATTCATTCAGTCTCACAAAACTCAAATTAACTGATTTTTTTTCAGTAAGAAAACCAGTACAGAAGTTGTTTAAGGTCAAAGTTTTCCAGCAGTTTGGGGTGTCAGTCTGGGTGATCTAAACCAGAATCTTTTGGAGTACTTCGAACTACATGTTCAGGAACAGTGTCTGTTGACTTTAACTGCAACTTTTACTTACTTTATATGTACTAAAAGTTTGTCTCTAAATACATGGCGTTTGCACAGACACATAAATATAATGTACATAACTCTTGACATTAAAATAATGTATATCTGGTCTATTGTGTTCTGAAAGATATTTTGAGCTCATATTTTCTGAGTCGGTGCTCATCATGCACGTTTGTCGTTGGAGACTGTAGACCGGCATCATTGATGCCAGAGATGCCTTCAAAGTGCCTTGAAAACTGTCTATAATGCAATATTTTGAAGGAGTGGGTTTAGCATAGGGATTTCTCATAAGATACTACCTTTGGATACTGAGTTTAATTGTGGTTATCCATTTGTTTATTTATTTTTAAAAATTGAGGTCTAAACGTAAAAAGATTTTTTTTAATTGCTAGCCACCTTGACAAAAGGGTATGTTCCTCAAGTTGTCACAAAGAGACAATTCTAATAGTTGCACATTTATTAAATACAGGATGTGCAAAGGAACCTGTGGAAGGGGCTTCCCTACCAGAAGACATTTATCCCTTTTAAGTTCCTTGAAAATCATGCTGTTTTTTTCCTCTTGCTGAATACCTTCACCTGATATTATTCATCATCCAAATGAAGAGTGTTTAACCTTTTCTGAACCTCCATTGAAATTAAATGTTCATTAACTACATGTACAGCAATTGAATTGTTTCTATGGAAAAATATGTTTTTATGCTCTCTGTATTTTAAGAAAGGTGTATCCCCCATCTACATTGATAGAGCATAAGCTGCTTTATTAAATGAAATCACCTATTCTGTATATGAAGTTCTGCTCTAAATTTTGGGATGAGAGGAGTTTCCTGGAACTTATAAAACCTGCTCTAATATATATTTGGCTGTTTCCCCGATATTCTGGGAGGTTTTAGCTCTGCTTTTTTCATAATATATTCCAGTGTATCTGTGCCTGTTTCAGAAAATTTTAAGAAAACAGAAGAGAGGAGTACAAAGCCACCTTTAAACAACTACACAGGTCACAGTATCCTGCCACAAAAATATATTTGCCTTTCAAAGACATGGCAAAAGGGCTTTAGATGCTTCCTGAGCAATACAGCGATCTAACCATAGTTGTGACAGGCCTACTGTTAAAAACAAAGATATTTTGCAACAAAACGCTCTGAAGTACTCATGCTAATAACAAAGTTTTGTATTTGGATCAGACACTAAACTGAGAGCTGGACAGTTGAGAAAGGACCCTAACAGGACTTTATTATATGTTGAAACTGTTTGAGGGTTTTCTTTGTGATGAATGACCTATTGGAATAACTGTGTGGAAATATCTCCAGGATGAAGTTGATTCTTTAACAAGGAACAAAAATGTAACTACAGCCATTGGAGTTACATGAGAACATAAAAGTAAAGCTTAGTCCTTTCTGGCTTGCATGTTGGCAATGTTAATTGAAAAAATTAAGTGAAATAGAGGGACCTAATTTGAATTCCTTTTTGGTATTAATGGAAATTGGATCAGGCACTCTGATCAGTGATGTATAAACTAGTATAGAGCTTTATTTGCTGCATATCAGTAAAAATTTTCTCTTCGCTTTTTTTTTCCTGTTATAAACACATGAATTTGGATACAGCCATTAAGATGTATGTGGCTAGATTCAAAACTTCATGATACCATCACCTTTTTGAGTATGACTTAGCTTTCTGAAATACTATTGTAATAATTTTTATCAGTTACTACAACATCTTTTTCATAACTTCCAGATTTAATTTTTTTCATTTTAGATGTATTGTATCATTCAGAGTTCATTTCCTGCAACTTTTCTAGGCAATCCATGTAATCATGCTTTGTCTGATATAACCTTCGCATAACTACCCTTTGTTTGGTATATCCTTTCTGATTTATGCTCCTTTAACAGCCAGTTTTTAAAGTGGAAAATGTGTTCTTACTTCTACAGCTCAGCTCAGTGCCAGGACCGGGCAATGTGAATCCAAGTCAATGACAACTGTTGTGCTCTTGGAGGAGATTCTTCCTACTCAGAACAGTGGCCAACAAGTAATACATATAATGAAACCATCGTGTTTTCATTTCCACTGGCAGGACTCCCCTAGTCACTTCTGTGCTGATGTGACTGCTGGGGTATTAAACTCATCAGCAGGTGATTAAACAATATTTATTAGCTGTGAAGTCTTTGGGTCTGGAATTTTACTCCTGTACTGGAATGCAAGAGGATGGCCCAAATCCTTTATGATCCTGATGATCCTCAAATAGCAACATCTTTACATTTGGTATTATTTCTGTTTGTCAGGTAAAAGACCTAAAGCAGTGTAAGAGGATCCTAGTACAGCAGTTACAGGTGGTCTGCTAAAGACGAGCATTTATTTATCTGTACTTTAAATCCGATGATTTAAATCTGCACCTAAGAACGAGGCTGTATTTTTCTTAACTTTGCAGGGATCTTGTTAGAGGTAACTGAGAGAGGTGACTCAGCCAAACTGGAGGTGTGAATTACTCCCATAGCATCGCCAGCACTTCGATTCACTCAGAATCAGAAAAATGTGTATGTATGTCGCTTAAAGACACTTGTCCCCTGTTTTCCTGAGGTAGCTACAAATTCAATGCCATTTCGGTATTGTGGACATCTGAGGAGGGAGAGACAGAGGAGTTGGGAAGAGAAAAGGTAGTCAATGAAAAATAATTAATTAAGAGATGATTGCAGAACAAATATTTTTGCCCTGCAGCTTCAGAATAGAATGCTGCAGTTTGGTAGAACTGTCCACTGGTGTATTCTTCAGGACTATGTCAAATGTGTTTACTGCAAAAATATTTAATTGTCCTTGTACTGTATTTAACAATAGCAAAGGAATGAAATGTCGGTCAAGGCCCTAGCTAGAGAAGTCTGAAAGGAAAATGGAAAGGGAATTTTGCACCTCTGAGATTTAATTCCAAAAATATTACCATGCTTAAGAATTTTTTTTTCCTTGTACTACTTGTTTTTATCTCTAGACAAAACTATCTTTAATATAAAATAGAATATTTAATTGCTTAGTACAAGAATAATTCATTCTTAAATTCTGTTTTCATTGCATGCTTCTTTTGAAACAGTTGACCATCATTTTACATCACTTCTTTTAAAAGGTGCTGGATATTGTTTCCTTTTGAGTATTCAGGTTTTCTTCTTTCTTTTCCCACAGTTTTTGTAATCTCTCTGATCCAAGTCTTTAAAATTTATTTTTTTAATACTTTGCCAGTGTTTACTTTTCTGAGTTTTATATCCTGCAGTTATGTTTTGAGGTCTCAAGCTATATTGCTGTAAATAGTTTTCTTATTTTTATCATGGATAATGCATTTTGTCAAAATACACTTTCAAATAAATCCTACATCGTACAATGCCTAATTTACTTTTTTAGAATAGATACCAGATTTTAGTACACATCATACAACTTGTCCTTACAAACTGGTACTCAGAAGAGCTTATATTATTTGAATTTAAAGCTTTTAAAGTCCAGTTCCCGTCTCTCAGGCTTTAGATTGAATTCGATTTATAGATTTATAATGTAAGAGCTGAACATAAAAAACCCACCAGGCCTTGACACTTGACACAATTCAGCCTTGAGAAAATATAGCTATAAAAAGGACAACAGCACCATCTAAGAAGACATCCACACCACTGCCAGCTGTAAAATGAGCAGTGGAAAATCTACTTGAATTTAGTCATTTCTAAGGCAAGAGTTTTCAGCCAAACTGAGAATATCTGCAGATATTTGATTGTGCTTTGAAGAATATGACTCTTCTAGTGCCATCATTCTGTGTTTTTACTTAATTTAGGGCACTCTTTACTGTCTAGCACAAGGATTTATTAAAAAAAAGAAGGAAAGCAAAAAAAAAGGCACCATAAATTTTGCAGTGCCCTTGAACTTCCCCCTAGTCTGTTGACTTACACAGATTTGAATACATAAACCTAATTGGTTCATTGATGATTGTTTCTTGTCCCTTCAAATAGGCAGCCAAAATGTACTTTAATAGTGCTTATGAAGTTTGTTAGGAGAATTAGATCTACTGATGACCTCCATTGTTAGTCAGTGTGAATAAATTCACCAGGTTTTGATTTTGTGGTAGATGTGGTGGAATTTTGGGAGAGAGCGCCATTTTCAAAACAGACACAACTTCAAAAGACCGTGGTTCATAGGGACAAGGAGAGCATTGATCTACAAAAATCAGCCTAAAAGGAACAACTGTCGTGTGTTTCATCTCTGCAGGGTTTCACATTCAATTCATATCATCTTCAGTGGAGCCAGTATGGCAGAGGGAGACAGCCGTGATTTTTCTCAGCATCTGCCAATGTTGCTGGTAATGCAGAGATCCTCTTGGCTGCTTGGTGGGGCACAAATTGAACAAAACCATCAGATCATGGAAATGTTGCTTTAATGTGATGTCTAGACAACATCTAGTCCCACCTTTTGCTCAGAGTGGGACAGTCACTAACACTACATTCATTCAGCTCTGGTTTTGTCTGAGTTTTGAAATCCTCCAGGGATGGAATAACCTGTTTCAGTGTTGCATTTTTTTCCTGGTGATTTTTTTTGGTGTGTCCTGATTTCCAACATGAACTTCTCAAGGTTCAGTGTCTCCTTTGGCATTCTTGTCACATTTATTGCCACTACCAAGAAGACTTTGGCTCTGTCATCTTTGTAGCTACCCTTGGAGTATTTGCTGCCTGCTGTGAGAACTTCCTTAGCCTTCACTCTGCTACGCTAAACAAGCTCAGCTGCTTCAGCTTCTTCAGTTAGGCAAGGGTTCGTAAAATAACAAAGAATGTGGAAAAAGACCTTTCATTTTAAACCACATACAGTAGTTGATGAACAAGCAAGCCTGAAATGTCTGAGAAAACCATTAACTGAATTACTATAAATATACAGTAATCTAAAAAAATTGATTAATACTACAGTGCCTAAAAGATTCTATTAGCATCAGATACCTGTTGCTTTAAGCACTATGAAAGCTCAAAGTATAAGAATTCCTGAAGCAACAGTTTGTCAGTCAGTCTATTTAACCAAACAGTTGTAGTGATCATTTCCAAATAAAAATTTTATAGAAGTTATGGAAAAACATGTCCAGTCCTGTCCTGTTCAGGCCTACAGAGACAATAGATTTCAGTTATGAGGCTCAAAAATGTCATGAAGCAAAGGGGCTAAACTTCTTTAATCCTGTCTTCATTCTGTAGTTCCTCTGCTTTGGTCCCTTTTCAGCTCAGTAAAACTATAGCATGTTACATCAACAGTCCATGGCAGATACCATATTATTATAGGTTAAGGTGTTATTCTGATGAAAAGCACATTAAAATACTCCTCCTGTTTTTTTTTCTTCTGTTTCAACTGAAATATTTCCAGGGAATTAGATGAAGCAGAAAAGGTGTTTTGCCCTGATAAAGATAATTCTAAGTGAATTTTCTACATGAAAATGTATGCAACTATGAACAAAAAGTGACTTCTGTGACTAAGCTTTCCTTCCAAAGCCATTTTACATTTGAGAAGTAGATGCCCCAGATTTTTGGTCTTTTAAATAAAGATAGGGTTTTGTGCAGTAAAACTTATCTCTTCAAAGCTGAATGCTGATTAAATGCAAACTTTTTAAATGTTAAGAACACCTAACGTGTAATGAAAGTCTGTGTTACTGGAAGAAATGCTGAAACTGAGACATACCTTAAAATGTGATATAAGTGACAAATAAACATCAAGGGTAGGAATAGATGGTTAAAATGCAGTTTTTTAAGACTGTTGAAAAAATTGAGGAAGAAACCATATTATCCATTCCCATAAGACCTATTGTCATCAGGTGCAAACACTACTGTCCTTCCTTAATATTTTTTTTTTTCTAAGAGAGTAGAGCTGAGATCTATTTATGGTAAGCATAGCTGAAAAAAATGGAAGGATAGGAATGTCAGGACAAGCAATCGTTCTGTTATGGCTGGAAGAAAAAATACAAGCTCTTCATAGTTACACTGGCAACCCTTGCAATTCAGTGAGGGAGATCAGATAATAAATGGGCAGATAGCAATATGGCAGAGTAAGAAGAGAGAAATAAATGACTGGAGTAAGAATTGGGATAGGATTAACTGCATAGCCAAATGAAAGACTTATTACTCTATCAAGAAGACTTAAAGTTCAGACTCGAAGAGTAAGTCAAGTCTCTCAATAAGAAAAGTGCTGTAAGAACAGGGTGAAGTGGTAGTCTTTTAAATGGAAATTTCCATTAGGGAGGTGGATATCATATTTAAACCTAAATGCTCTTAAACTTACCTTGGAAAATTTGTGTAAAGAAGGGGAAACTGGGTGAGAAATATTTTCCAGAAATATAAAGATAATGGATCATATGTGCCCTTTATGTTGTGTGTTATGCATATATGGTGGGTTGACCCTGGCTGGATGCCAGGTACCTACCAAAGCCGTTCTATCACTCCCCTCCTCAGCTGGACAGGGGAGAGAAAATACAACAAAGGGCTTGTGGGTCGAGATAAGGCCAGGAGAAATCACTCACCAATTACCGTCACAGGTAAAACAGACTCAACTTGGGGAAAATTCACTCAATTTATTACAAATCAACCAGAATAGGGTAATGAGAAATAAAACCAAATCTCAGAACACC
>JAVJGG010000017.1:3822265-3850847 GCA_035590195.1 Aviceda cuculoides
CTCCCCCTCCTTCTGCACTGACCTGGGGGTCTGCAGGGCTGTTTCTCTCACATGTTCTCACTCCTCTCTCCAGCTGCTGTTTCTGTCTGTCCCACAACTTTTTTCCTTCTTAAAAATATTATCATCACAGAGGCACTACCAGTATCACTGATGGGCTCAGCCTTGGCCAGTGGTGGGTCGATCTTAGAGCCGGCTGGTATTGGCTCTGTCGGACACAGGAGAAGCTTCTAGCAGCTTCTCACAGAAGCCACCCCTGTAACCCCATCCTCTGCTACCAAACCCTTGGCACACAAAGCCAATACATCATAAATTCATTTCATTATGGGAACTTTGAGACAGAGTGCACAAGTTCCCATACAATTTGGAGAAAAAGACGTCTCTTGAATAAATCGTGCATTAAGCATGCTTGTTTTTTGTCTCATCATAAAGTCTGTCGTCTCCTCCAACAGCATCACTCTTGGATAAAGAAAGGAAACTGGTAAATATGCACTGATTGACAGCTTTTGCACTTTTCAACTTTGACTAGTGAAATTCCCAGGATGCCTGAGTACACACAGCAGGCTTGCCAATTTTCTCACAAATAACCTAGCAAATTCTCTGCAGTGGACTGGGAAAAGAGGCTGTGAGCAGCTGCATGCTCTGTCCTCAACAGAAGATGCTGCAAAAAGAGACAAACAGGTGAATAATGGAATGGTTGTTTCACAACCAGCCACACTTGGGTATTTTTGTTATACATATAGAGCTATGTCATAGGTAAATTGGGATGTGGCATTTTGGGATAATATAAAAGAACTGACGCAGCTGTCAGCAAACTTTTCCCTTTTTGACCAAAGGTTTCTTCATCAAGGGAACTAATTGGATTGCAATAAGTTGGACCTTGGGAGTGAACTAATATGTATGCTGTGTAAAAGAATCATTTGACTTGGCCCTGGAGCAAACAAGAAATCAAACCAACCTGGCTGTATACCTGTATTCAAGAGTGACAAAAGGTCACTTAATTACATTTAGATAAAACTGATTTTTCCATTGACAGATGATTCATCACTATCTCTAGTAGTGAAAACCAGTTTCTCTTTATTGAATATATATTATAAAAACTATACTTCTCTGATATGCAACATCATAAACATTGAAGTTCATGTCACGAGGGCTATTTGTGGCAGAGAGCAGCAGCTATCCAGCTTAGGACACAGTAACAAATGCATTTCTAACATATATGATATATGTAATAAATTTTAAAGTGTTCTCCTCTGCATGGCCCAGCAGAGAGGGCACTGGTCTGGAAACCACTGGCTGCAGGTCCTATTCCTACCTTTGCCAGTAGTCAGCTGTTGGAGACATATCTCAGATTCTATGGTTAAAGATGATACATTTTGATAACAGAAGTCCTATTCCATAGGAAGATGAGAAATTTTAAAATTCATCCAGTTTATGCATCAACACTGTAACTTTTGGTTGAAATTGAGAATACCTTTCTTCTGAAAATAAATAATTTTATTTTCTAACTTCATATTAAAAAACCCCAAACAAAATAATTATATCATTTCTGTTTGTTGTGGTTTAACCCCAGGCAGCAACAGCACCACGCAGCCGCTTGCTCACTTCCACCCCTCTGCCCCAGTGGGATGGGGAGGAGCATTGAAAACAAGTAAACCTTGTGGGTTGAGATAAGAACAGTTTAATAATTGAAATTAAAAGTAATAATAATAATAATAACAATAATAATAATAATAATGAAAAGGAAGATAACAAAAAAAAGTAATAATAATAATAATAACAATAATAATAATAATAATGAAAAGGAAGATAACAAAAAGAGAGTGAAATAGAACCCAAGAAAGACAAGTGATGCACAGTGCAATTGCTCACCACCCACTGACCGATGCTCAGCCAGTTCCTTAGCAGTGATCTGCCCAGCCTGCCCCACCCCCTGCCCCCAACAACTCCCCCAGGTTCATACACTGGATGTGACATTTTATGATATGGAATATCCCCTTGGCTAGTTTGGGTCAGCTGTCCTGGCCATGCTCCCTCCCAGCTTCTCGTGCACCTGCTTGCTGGCAGAGCATGGGAAACTGGAAAATCCTTGAGTTAGGGTAAGCACTACTTAGCAACAACTGAAAACATTGGTGTGTTATCAACATTGTTCTCATACTAAATCCAAAACATAACACTATACCAGTTGACTCTATCCCAGCCAAAACCAGGGCACATTTCTAGTTTACATTAACACAAAGATCTCATTCATTCCATTATTCACTTCCTGTGTTTCATCATGTAGATGGGAAAATAGATTACTTTTTAAGTTTTTTGGATGAAAAACCTATGCTAATGTCATTGGATGTGCTTTAAAAAGGACTTTTTATCTTTGATGAAATTTATTCCAAACAGAATTTTAACAAAATGTATTTGTCAGCACTTTTCTCATTTGTTGAATTTGTAGCCTCAGAAGTTGCAATGCTCTTCCCGATTAACAATCATAGTTTATATTTATTTTCATAGCTACAAGATTATGGGTAGGCAAATCCACATCTCTCCATCTTTTTCTCTCCTGAAACATCCAGCTGCAGAATGGATCATGTCCTAAGCAAAAGCCTGAAGCTAGGAGTTATGTCCTCTATGTATTTCTCAGAGTACATCGTAAAATGTACTAGCAAAGATTGAGGTCTGGTGGCACAACATGCAATATGTCACTGTTTGCAGAAAAACAGATCAAACTGACCAGAATATATGGAGCACGGGATTAGGGCTTGGGAAGAGTCACAGTGTGGTAATGCAAGTTAGGTAAAGCGTATGTTTGGCTGAAGGACAGAACAAGACAGGCTCCAATGATCCTAATTTAAACAGTTGCTACTTCACAGTTTGGCGAAGCCCAGATCAGAATCAGCAGCTTGAAAATGTAAGGAGTTATCATGTTTCTGATGAGGGTAATCTCTGGGTCCCAAATTCTCAAGCAGATTACTCAGATGACCATTAATAAACTGACTGGAGTTTTCTCAGAGCATGAGCAACATCCTTCCTAAAGGCATCTTCAGACCCGGTGACACAATCCTGAATCTGATTGCTCCATAAACATTATAATCACATTATTTTCACAAAATATTTGCAGTAAAAGCTATTACCGCTATTATAATGACAATCTTCCCCCCCTGCCTTTAAATCTGACAACTCTAAATAGCACGAAACAGGAAATTTCACAATAAATTGCTCAGGTAGGAGAGACCTATTCAGGGAGGAGTCTACACCACACTAATTTGTGGCTACCTTTACCATAACTCACAAGTATCTCAGTTTAATAAAATGTGTTTCTTCTTCCTTGCCTCATTTAAGAGCACAGCAACTCATTGCAACTCTGTAAGAAAACACAACATAGGACACAACAGCCAATTAAAATTAGATCCATAGAACCTAATTAACTGTATCTGAGACGGCTGACAAGTATAGCAGAGAAGTACTGAGCTAGGTTGTATAGCAGGATGAAAACATCCAAAATTCATAAATGTCATACTGCAGGGGTCCAGAAAAATATTTTTGTGAGCTAATACTGAGCAGGATATTCCATAAATACACAAAATAAAAATTTGTATTTCCATAATGAAAAGAAGGTTTGAAGTGTGAGGCTATAGTTACTGGAACATAGTGGAAAAGGCCTTTCCAAAGAAAAATTATGTTTGCGAATGAATGACATGATACAGCATAACTGCTAAAGTCATAGAGACAAAATGGCAATTTATATCTAGTTGTTGTTTTGTTTTCTGAGTTGTTTTTTTAAATGTCTCAACAGTGGTAAACAGTCCTGGATTCAAACTAGTCTTGCCACTTCATTTCCACCTGTGTACAAAATGATAGTATTATCACATTGATTCAAGTGGGGAAAAAATAGTGAGAAAATACCATTTTACTTACAGGGCTTTCTTAGTTTCATCTTAACAGAAGAGAAAAGAATAAGGGCATCTCCCCAGAAAGACTGCGCCCCACTTTGTTCTCGTGTGTCCTACAGGGCTCATCTTAGCTAGATAGTGTGCCTTCCCCAGGAGCTCTGGGCCCTCCTCCAGGAGCTCTCTTGATCCTCTGCCTTCATGCCACAATTTTAGTGTACTTTTATTTCTGTCCAAGCTCTGCTCAGGTCCTGCTGAATAGAAGTAGGAGACAGGAGGTGTGCATCTGGGGTCCTTCGTGCAGAGGAGAAAACAGATACCAGATTTAGAATCATAGATTCATGGAATAGTTTGGGTTGGAAGGGACCTTTAAAGGCCGTCTAGTTCAACCTCCCTGCAATGAGCAGGGACATCTTCAACTGGGTCAGGTTGCTCAGAGCCCCGTCCAGCCTGACCTTGAATGTTTCAGGGATGGGGCATCTACAACCTCTCTGGGCAACCTGTTCCAGGGTTTCACCACCCTCATCGTAAAAAATTTCTTCCTTATATCTAGTCTAAATCTACCCTCTGTTAGATTAAAACCATCGCCCCTTGGCCTGTTGCAGCAGGCCCTACTAAAAAGTCTGTCCCCATCTTTCCTATAAGCCCCCTTTCAGTACTGAAATGCTGCAGTAGGGTCTACCCAGAGCCTTCTCTTCTCCAGGCTGAACAACCCCAAGTGTCTCAGCCTGTTTTCACAGAAGAGGTGTTCCAGCCCTCTGATCATTTTTGTGGCCTCCTCTGGACCCACTCCAACAGGTCCATGTCTTTCCAGTGCTGAGGACCCCAGAGCTGGATGAAGGACCCCAAGTGGGCTCTCACCAGAGTGGGGCAGAGGGGCAGAATCCCCTCCCTCAACCTGCTGGTCATGCTGCTTTGGATGCAGCCCAGGATATGGTTGGGTCTGGATGAACTGGATGAGCAGTTCAGTTGCCCAGCCCAGCACCCAGCAAGGGGCAACTCTTTGAGGAAAGACCAGCACAGTTAATCAACTGCAAGAGGGGGAAAGGCACCATGTCCTGAATGTAGCAAAGAGCCTTTCTGCAACCAAGGATCAGTTGCACCTCCAGGTCCTTGAGGAAGGTGAGAGTTACCTGGGTGACTGTTTAACTTTGCTAAAGGGCAGTCTGGAGGACTCTGGAATGGGCACCTTTTTCTGGTTATGAGCCTTGGTAATTCTGCTGTCCCAGAGCCATTCCCTCTCTCTCCCCATCTTCAAGGATCATTCCCCCACTGCAGTTAGACAACACACATCAGTCCCGAACCTGTGTTCACCCCGTGTCAGTGTGCAAAGGCTGGCACTGTCAGAGCTGTGGCCGGGACGTGTCCCCCCGCTATCGTCTCCTGGCTGTGGGCTGGAGGCAGGCACAGAGCCAGCCCAACGCCGCCAGCCCAGCGGCAAAGTGGTGTCAGCCCCACATCAGCCCCACTGAAACCACCCAAAACTGTGATTTGTTGGTACTGCAGTCAAGACATCCAGAAGACGCCCAGAAATCAAGACTTTCCAGGCCAGACCCAGGCATCAAGTAAGGCTAGCACTGGAATGGTAGAAAGCATATATGCCTACCTCACTCCGTCAAATTTGCAGCCTGGCTTTCTAGCTTAAACTGCCAGTAGAGCTAAAATATCAAAGTTTTTTTGTGATGACATTGGCAGAAGCTTTACACAGGGAGTCAAACACTGAGCTGTGGATTCCAGCAGATGGGAATGCACTATGGGCTTGGACACTGCCCAGCTCCTCTGCACGTACGTCCCCATACGCCAGGTATTTGCGATGCAGGCTTTTGCAGTTGTTGAAAATAATGGAATTTCCACCAAGTATCAGTAAAACCTGGCAAATATTGATGTCAGTAGTTGGACTGTTTGCAAACTGAGGAGGAAAGGGAGAAAGTCCTGATAGGATAAAATGAGATAATAACAACTTGCTGAGCAGCTAAAACACAGGCAATGACTCCTGGGAAGTGGGAGAAAAGCTGAAAATACAGCAATTAAGACTTTTATTTAGCAGTTAACAGGCAAGTACATGCAATTCCATGTGCCTCTGCACAATCAAGTTCTAACAAGTTAAGAGATGTCCTTCAAAAAAGCGCTGTCATACAGTACTCATTGGGATGCGTGATAGGAATGTGTTGGTTGTTCCTGGTTTTGAACAAAGGCTGATGAAACTGGATCTGTGTAATGGGATGTGGCATGAGAGAAAATATCACTCAGCTGAAGGAATTTTTTATAGTGGCATCTAAAAAGCAGTCTTTTGCAAGCACAGGATTGCTTTTCATTGTTTGGGTTTTGAAATTTAATCACTGGTATGGCTGCAGATGTTCATGAAAGAGTGAATCACAGAAGTTACACAAATGTTGAGTTTTTCATGCTTATTCACTTCACACTTGTCAGAACAGAGGGAGGGCTGAATATTTGCCTGCAATGCTTTCCAGCAGCTGTATTGCTGTTGCAGTGCCCTTCCTTTCAAAGGAGCCATCTGGCCTGAGCCATCTGGCCCATCCCATTGTCTGTCACTTCTCTTGTTTTAGGATCCCAAGTACAAGCAGAACTTACAGGCTGCTGGACCTGTCTTCTTTCGGCACAATTGGAAGACATAATTGAAAGAATCTCAGCTAATTGCATCTCTTGAAACTTTCTGGCTTTGCTAATCTCTCCCTATGACACAGGGAATGGAGAAACATTAGGGCCCTAAACTAAGTAATGGATGAGTTAAAAACTCCTCAATGTCAAAAGCAAACAAACAAAATGTAGGGACTATAAATGAAAGCAAGAAAAACAACAAAGCTGTCTAACAGCTGTTGATGTGGTTAGAAAAAAATATTACTCTATGAGAAACAATTAAAGCAAACAATTAAGCAGGAGGTTGGCATAAGGCAGCTAGGTAGATCCTAGGAGTATGGGAAAGCAAACAGGTTAAGCAGGTTTTGCAGCTTTCTCAATATCCCTGAGGCACCTATGGAAAATACTAGCTTTGCTTTGCTGGAGTTTCATTGGAATTACATCAGAGATGCCAAAAACTGGCGTTGTACTTATGGGACCACCCCCCCACCCCAACTTCTGTTATTGTTGATTACAAAGACAGGGAAGCCTTTATTAATAAATGTTTTCTTTCTCAGATTACACAAATGAGCAACTGCCAAAGAGAATTCAGTGGGAAGGCTGATCTGAGGTTCCCCTCCCGCTTCTGGGAGAGAATCCTGACAACTAGCTGATGTCTATTCACTTACTCATTTGGTTCAAGATTTTCATCATTGCTACAATGATTGTTACTTCCTATTTTTCAGAGGGCAAGGTAACCATACATAGGTCAAAACTATTCTGCCAGAGTGTAATTCAGATTACCTAACTTCGTTTAATATATATGCATTTGTGAAACAAAAGCAACAATTCTTGTGCTCATTTTAAAAGAGCAAAAGCCAATCAAGAAGTTTTAAATAAATACAGATAGATATCTAATAAGAGGAATAAAAGAAACAGGATAGTTTAAAAGTAGTATTTGCATACCGAAGCCGTACAGAGATGAAAAATATTCACTGTGTACAGGGGAAAATATGCCTTCAAATTAACTCTACAAAGTGTAAGGTAATCTAAGCATCACCTCTACGCCTCATTATATGAGAGCAATTTCCTGATTTATTTTATATTTATAAACCCTCCTTGACTCCAATATGATGTAGGATAAAGCATGTAATTTTTTTATGGGATCTTCTATTCCATTCCCAGTCAATATTCTGCTAATTATTTTAAATATTTCTGTTATAGTTTTATGGGCCTCATTCAGTGTTTAGTTCATATAAACTAGAGAGTTACTTTATATTTACTTCCCATAGCTGTTTAAAAAAACAGAGCTGTAAAGGCAAATATGCAAAACATGGAATGGGGTAAAATGAAAACAAAATATGCAAGTTCTAACTAGTGCCCACGTCCTGTAATTTGCCTATAGCTTTCCTGTTGTAAAATTAGTTGTTTAAGCCATTTTATTAGGGTTCTGTTCATGACCACAAGGCACATCAGGCAAAATTGTTGATCACAATGTCTTTGCAATACCATGGAAGACAATTCCTGCTGCAAGTGTAGATTACTGATGGTTTTGCTTCATACAGTCATTAATGGTGGACATGCCAGGTCTGGAAAGGATTGGCAAAGCAGGACTTGGGACAGAGTCCCCAGGTAAGCTCCCTGTGTGAACTGGCAAGCATTTCAGCTCTTTCCTTTATGTAACTCTCACTTTCCTGGTGTCTGGTAATCTGCTTTTGTGTTAACTGGCTGTTTTTCACTTTTTGAACTGCCTGGGTGAAAACAGCCAGGTGACCATCCGATCTGAATGTAACCAGAATCCAAGAGCCAGCTGGAAAAAGAAAACTGCAATGTCCCTTTCCTGAAAATAGCATCCCTACCCTCCACTGTTTCTCCAGGTTAGAAGTGTTCACATAAGGTGATGCTACCCTTTAAATCACATCTAAAAAATAAGATCTTATGAAACAGAATAAGGAGGGTGATGTAATTCTAGGTTGAAATGGAAATAGCTCATCAGAGTCCACATACAGAACCTTTAGTTATAAACCCCTGATAGTCTGTTCTTCGTCTCCAGGTTTCTTCAGACTCTCTGGGTACATAGGGCCCCCTCGATAGAAGCCTCATGCTCCAGCCATAACCCATTTTGCCTTTAAATATTCTTGCATTTTGCACTCAAGAACCTCTCTTTACACTAAAAGTTGTAGGAATAGACAAATAAAACCTCCTTCTAAGATGTATTTTTTGAGACTCTCCTTGCTTCTTAGTAGGATGGGGAAAACTTCTTCTGCTTCAGGGACATAAGGGCTCTATTAACAATTCACCCACAACTCCCTCCATAATTTTGGTGTTCTAGTTGTTCTGTACACCAATTTCCCCATGTTTACAGCTGAGGTAATACTTGCTACAAGACAGTGTTCTAAAGATAATAAATTAATGCTTAGAAAGCACCAACATTTCCCAGAAGGATTACACATAGCAAGCACTTGAGATATGCCAAGTTTCTTGTGACATTGTAATTGGTTGTACAATGTATTTTAGAATAAATTACATTTTTCTGTAAAAGTAATAATGAATTTTAAGATGTTTTCTGTGATTTGAATTCCTAGGATGAAACTTTGTAGAGTTTTCAAGTCAAGTTTCAAATGTCCTCTTAAAAAACCACCAAACAACCAAACAAAAAAAGAACCACTTCAGCAGATATTTAAAATATTTCTTTGATCTTTTGAGAATGAACAGCCTAATTTTAATTTAGACTTCTCACATATTATACTTCAGCTTGTAGCTCAAGGTAAGTTTCTGATACCATTAGCCCAAGGTTGCTTATACTTAAAAAAAAGAAAAATAATGAAAAGGTAGGATTGCATGGGCCCTCAACACATTACCTGATATACACCTTTGTTCTGGGACTAAGACTGTAGCTGCCTAGGCTGTTCCTGAGATGTTCTTGCCTAATCTTTTCTTAAAACTTTCCATTTTGGTCCACTTACTTTCCAAAACTCTCAGAAATGATCATCCAACATTTGGAAAACTTATTTAAATAATTTAATTTGATAATTTAAAAGAATGGCCTAAGGGTTTGGAGGTGCGTGTGGGGAAAATCCAAGCAAATAATATATGTTAGAAAGTTGATAAGAAAGTTGATAATATTTTAGATCTGAAAGTCAGCCCATTTAAAAACTGGTTTATCAGAAATCCTAGAAACTGCAGCATATAATAACAAAATCCTGTTACATAAACCTTTAACAAAGGCAGAAAAAGAAATATTATTTACATATTATTCCGAAAATGTCATAGAATTTAAAAAAATGTTGGAATCTTAATTTATGTTTTAGGTTATCTCTTAAATATAGTGAAATAATTATTAGATATGAGGTTTTATAAAACAGTGCTCTTTTTCTATTAAGTTCTTTATATTAGAAAGAAAACTTTAATTCTCAGTCAGAATCGTAGGATAGGGATGAGATTTAAATCAGGAATGCTCTTTCCTTCATGCACTAGTGCTCTATTCCATTTTTATGAAGCCAGAAATGATATTATGGTAGACCCCAGGAAGAGCTGAAATACTGGTATGATTTTTCTGAAAATATGGATTAAGTTATATTGCTTGCTAAAGGTTTGTGCAGAAATCCTAAGTGAGAGATAATTCACACCCTTCACAAATTATATAGCTTGCTGGCAATGACTGTTAACCTGAGATGAAGCTTGCCGGTAGGGGTGGAATGTGCAAGCTGTAATGTCTCTCCCAGCATCAAGTATGTAGGAGGTGTTTAAGAAGGAGCCAGCTCTAGCAAAGTTGGCACAGGGTGCCTTGTTCTGTCTACTTTTCCTTAATGATACTCTTCAAATTACTTGGAAGTTCATCCCACACATGATTAACCAGCACATTCAGGACAATTAGATGAAGAGGAGGCTGTATTATAGTGCCTTACCCCAAACTGTATTTCCAAATTATAACACTTTCCTCCTGAGCAGGACGTTGACCTTCAAGATATATCTACACTGTCCTCAACATACTGTAAACTTATGCCATGCATATTAATGTGTGAAAGGCATGTTGCTCGCCTACTAGTCTCTCATGCCACTCAAGGTGTGTCATGCTAGTTCTAGCTTGCAGAAGCGGAGTTTTCATTGATATGCTACATGGTGTTCAACCAGTTCTCACTATATCTGCAAACAAACAAGCATGAGTACAGATATAGATACATATTTTATCCAACTGAAAGCCATCATACGATAATGCTAACCCTCAGAAGTGACAGCTGCAACTTCTCTGTATATTTTGTTTTTAGAAGAATAATCATGTACCTCGCTGTATATAGTATAGGAACATCAGCTTTCATTTCACAATCGGAATGTGACATACCACCCTTCCAAACTTTACAGCAATGGAAAACCTGGACACTGAGAATTAGTAACTGCTCAGTGAAAATTCCAACTCATTAATGCCTCAGGAAAATTATGATCAACTCTCTATTCACTTTCATATTCTGGCCAACAAAGTAACCTTCTTCTGTAAACAAGTATACAAATGCACTAGTGACGGTCTGAGCCCAAATCTGAGGTGAACCATTGTCTTAAGTTCTCTAAGCTGGTCAACAGAGCTGGATTAACTTCCAGAAAGATTCACAATGCTTGTGCTTTCTAGGAATGCTGAGAGGAAAAATATTGTTTGCTATGGATTCCTATATTTCCACTATGATACAGAGTTGAAGACCAGAGGGGATCACTACTACAAGATGTTTGCCTGCATAATGCAAGCCATTGATCTTCCATGGATCCTCTTCTGCTCAAGGTCCAACACCGATAAACAAAAATACAGCTTCAGAATCAATATCCAAAATTATGTAGACATATTCCTTTATATAAAACTCCTCCAATTCCCATCTACTCTCCACTGAGAGATTCTCCATTCCCTTGATAGTTCCTCAAATTCTTTCTTAATTTGATTCAGTACCTTTTCATGAGAGCTCTGACTTGAAAACGCCTTGACACACATTTAACTCAGTACTGGTCTCTCTTTTTTCCAATAGTATCATAATTATAGCTTTCCCATTTTGCACAAAGGCATGCTTTTAGGTCTTTAGACCTTCTGTGAAAAGAACTTTTCCCACTAAGCACTGAATTTTAAGTGTACACAGTCATCACTCAGTTATCAGAGGTAATGGAGGATTGGGAAAAACTAGATAAAACAAAAATACAGATAATAACAAGCACATTAAATACCCTGTGAGAGTACATTTAGTATATTCTCTTCTCAAAGCTTAAAAAGTCCTATTTATCCAGTTTTTGCTGAAGAGAGGGATACTTTTACATAGCAACAGGCAGAGTTCAACCTGTTAGCATCAAGCTCTCTTTATTATGCATTTTATGGACAGTTCTGTATATGATATGTGCATGGGAGAGGAAGGAATGGGGGAAGGTGTGGTTAATACACAATTTAGACAATCCACTTGGAAGAATCAAGTTACCTGAAACCTCTGGTCCCTGTATCTCTTCCTTTAGTACTGGTCCTGCTATTTCTGATATAACATGCATGTACACATGCCCAGTTTAAAACTAATACACGCTACTTGATTTCATGGCAACCATTTTCTCCTTTGCTTGCAACTACCTCTCCCATGAGGAATTCCCGGGAGCCAACAGTGCTGTCATCCTCTTTGACCGTGAGGCACATGCTCTCAGGTGCTGCACCTGATGCACAAAGTTGTAGTGGTCATATTTGAATCATGTTTTGGACAGAACATGGTGCTCTAGTTCTTCATAGGGAACTCAGATTTTGCATTATTCATGACTTTCAACCTGCTTCTGACTGCAGTAGTTTTGGGTCTCAGTGTTGGTCTTGTGCCAAAGAGCAAGCTTCAGTCGAGACTGGGTGTTTTTCTTTCTCAGCACATTCTAACTCCTTGCCTAAGTGTTAACTCTGGGTTTCCTCAATGTATCTATGAGCTTTGGCCTGTATCCCAGTCATGATTTAGCCTGTTATCACAGACTCCATTAACCTCAAAAACTTGTAAGACTAGATATGCTGCCTTAGAGTAGGGATGAACTGCTTTATGGGTGCATGTTTTGGAGTCTCATCTTTTTCAGAAAAATCTCTGTATTTTACACAGAATGCTGTACTCACTGAACATTTCTGATTTCTAGTTTCATTGTTAACTCAGGTATAGGCGACTGACTATGCAAGGCCACCTCTTGCCAGAAGTAAGACCATCTTCTGACTAGCTAGTGCTCATCATTTACAGTTATGACATGGATTGTTATTTAAGTGTCCACCGGTCCTACATGTTTCCACATAGTGTCAATGATGCCTTTAACTGATCCACTAAAGTTAATCTTTTGCTGCCTTTAATTATATTAATGTGTTTTGCTTAGTCAACATCCAGAGCCAAGAGCATTAGATAGATCTGAGCAGGAGCTCGAGCGCTGGTGCGCGACTGCCCATACTGCCCAACCGCTAGCGTATTCCCTGCCATGTGCACAGACTGGCTGTGCTTCAGGAAGAGTGCTTAGCTGTCAGGACACGAGCCGTGATGTGCCATTTGCTCACAGGACCAGAGAACAGCTGCTTGCATGTTATATTTAGCAGCACAAACATAGCCAAAAATTCTGACAGCGATCTGCTTCCTTCAGCCATTAAGTGATCACTAACGCAACCCACTGAAGAAGACAGCTAGATCCAGCCAACGTAGTCTGTAGCAGTTCAGTTCCCAGCACCCACAGACTATTCCCTTAAAAGGAAAAGTGTTTGATTTATTTTTGTCCACAAAGTGCTAGAGAAGGAGAGGGAAAGAGGAGCCCATAAGGGGGTTGAGGACCAACACAGGGGCTACCAGGCAAGACCCTGTGGCCAGGACTGAGCCCTGTCTCTGATCTCCTTGAAGTTTGCACTTGCAGGTGGGGGAATTCAGGCTCCTCTTCCCCCCACACTTGCCCTGGCTCTCAAGTGACATGTTCCTTTATTACTTAATAAAAATTAGATCACACACTAGTTATCACAGTTTAATAGTCAAACAATATTAAAAGGATACATCTGGTAATGTTATATTGAATAAAATATACTGGCCATGAGTCTGGTTATACAGAGACAGTGAACTGACAGTGTTCACACTCAGGTTGCTGGTAAAAATATTCACTGATCTTCAGCCAAGAAATAATTCTTGGAATACCCTGCAGAAATATAATGAAGAATTTTCCCTTAAAATTACAGGTTAAACATACAAAGTATCTAATCAACACATATCCTGTCAGCTGCAAATTGTTTTAGCCTGTTCATCAAAAAGTCATGCAATGAAATTAATTTTTTTATCTAAGTCCAAATAAACAACCCAGCACTACTGCACTAACATTCAGTTGTTTGACAGGACATGCTTTCAATAGATAGGTCTTTAGTGGTGATTGGTATTAATTATATGATCATCCTCTAGCTTTCTATCAATAAAGCTTCAGATCAGCTTTTATGTCATTTTACTCACAATTAATAATTAATTTTTCAGGCCTGTCATTCTCTGGTGACATAATTCCATCTTTCAAATACTGTAGAGCATTATTTTTCTTTGATTTCTATGCTCCTTTGATCAACATCTAAAGATTTAGTCTGATATAAAAAAGGAGTCAATAAAATCCCTTGCTCCCATGCTACATTGTCTCCTACTGAAGATTATGACACAAAATAAAAGCTTTATCATCGAAATAACTACTAAATAAACATTTATTTTTAGTTGTGTGGTTACCAAAACCTTGCCACACAAACCCAGTGCAATAACTGTGATAAAAATATACCATTTTTGCTATCAAGCCAGCAGTGAGCAGTATCAGTGGAGATTTCCTAATGAGAACTCCTTGGTTTATTTTCCTCTTCCTCTTAACAGTGCGTAAGAAGTCAGTTGCAAATCAGACTTCATTTTCACAGAGGGGTTTTTTCTGTGAAAGATATGTGAACAAGAGGTGAATGAACAGTCATCCAGTTTTCTGTTTTAGGTGGGGCTTCATCCTAAAAGTTCTGATTAAAATAAATGCTGCAGAAATATGAGTTGTGCTGTGTATTTTGACAGTGTGTACACAGCAGGACCCTGAACATGAAATGCTCAAATATCAGGAAATCACCTAGTAAGAGTACAATGGCAAATGAAGTTTGAGGTTTGGTTTTGTTATTTCCATCCATTGTTTCCAATATTCGCATGAGACAAGAACTACGTGAAGTCATTACAGAGAACTATGTTCTGAAAGTTATGGTGAATTCAAGCTTCCTGGTATTTTTGTGTCATTTCTGCAACTAGGCTACTGCTCTCAAGGATGATAGATGCCATATTCAACTGTTTCTGAAGGTGGGCATAGGGTATTTCCAACTTATTACCTGCTTTCATAATAGAAAAAACATAGTTCTTTACTCATCTGACAGAGCCAGAGGATTTAGTTCTCTCTCACAGAGCAAAGTCGCAGGCCATTGAAGAGAGCAGGAGTTATGTTACCAACTTCACTGAAGCTAGAAATGTATCCTAAGCTCAAGAACACCACCAGAGTGAGGCCACAGTTCAAACCTTTATGCTGAGTTACTTTTTTTCAGAAGCCAAGATAATTAATATTAAAAAGATTTTTTTATTTTATTCTTTCAACAGAAAAGGGACTATTAATTAATTATGCAATATTTTCTATTTATATTTACTCTGGTTTTGTTGCTTAACAACTCATTGTTTTCCATTGATCCTAACACACCTTGCAGAGCTTCAAACATGCTTTTCTGCTGCTATTGTGAAAACTCAGTTGTAAAATCCATACGGTGATTTCAGATCATTTTGCATTTGGGGCTTGCTTTTAAGTGCTCAGTGACCTGAATTTTGCAAGGGACTCAGGACGGTAAGGTAGGACACTGTGGCATCTGAAGGAGGACTCGTTGGCCAGGTGGCTCTGAGTGTTTTCACAGATGTGTTATGGAATAGGTTGTGTAATTTCAGTTTGCACAGCAGCCTGGCATTAAAAAGTCAGATTTTTATTGATCAATAGGCAAGTAAAACAGAAAATAACTCAAATGATAACTAAACAGCACTATATGCAAAAAGCAGTAAGATGTCTAAATACGATTAGCTGAACATGGTCACATACATGAACGGACTAGCGTGATCCACCTGTCTTTTACAAGTTAAGGCAACAAAGCTGCACAACCAGATTATATTAATTTCACTAACAGCACTCCGTGTCATTTATTAGAGTTGAATGTCAACAAGTTTTCCATTTGGAAAGATGTACCAAATATAACATCATTCATACAACCAGCCTAACTGTTTTTATGTAGGAAGTTTCAGAGAGTGGCTATTTTCCATTTCCATAGAAACTGTTGCCTTGTTTAACAAGTGTCTTTCTCCACTCCTGGGGATCTTTCAGGAGCGCACAGTTAATTAGAGAGGGCTCCACAGCGGCTTTTACCACATTTTGTGATTTTTGCACCTCACAAGGCAGAATCCTGTAGGTAACTTTAAAAATCAATGGGTTCTGAGTCTTTTAGGAAACAAATATCTGTTTTATAAAATGCCAAAGAGAAGAAAATAGAGCTGAAAGAAAAAAATAGCTATAGCCACTGACGCATGGTATTATTCTATTGACAACTAGGCATAGCACTATGACAACCTCACATAGGAAATACATTTAGAATTTTTTTAAACTGTCTTTGAGGTTCATTACTGGTTCAACACAAAAAATAATATAACACTAAGGTTTTCACCCATAAGAGTGTTACTTTGCATGTATTTCTCAACTAGTATCATACTTTTATCTTCTTTTTTAGTCACTTTACATATTTTATGAGGCTTTTTCTGAATGGAGTACAAAATAATAAGCCTATATCAGGATTTATAAGACAAACCAAACCCCTAAATACAATTTAAAAATTCTTTGTAAATCATATGAAGGATGGTTAAAGTTAAGTGTTGCATATATGTCCTACAAAGTCCCTTCCTAGTTTGAAAATGCCTAAATTTACAATGGTTATGATTTTTTTTTTTTTTTTGAGAAGATAACTGGAGGGAGGGGCACTGGAAGGAGCATATTTGTGTGGGGGCAGGCAAAGAGAGGGCTGAGAGAGGTAGAGGATGTTTTGAGTAGTTTTGGGTGAGGAGAGGGAGAACTGGCAGGGCAGATGACTCTCTCAAAAGCAGGATGGCAGAGGAGACCTGCGTGGGATGCTGAGCAAGAGGCAGGAGTCAAGGATCCAGGCATCTCCAGAGGTGTGGGTAGGAGAGAGGACTCTAGATAGATTCAGAGAGAGATTTCTGTAGCAGACTACGGATGTGTTTGGGGTAGAGGTAAAGGCGGGGGATGCTCCTTTTCCCTCCTTTCCTCGTCAGCTTCCTCCTTTTGTGCTCTTCCAGGGTGTAAGAACAGTGCTCCCCCTTCCTCTTCTCCTAGCAGTTCCCACCAGGAAAAAACTCAAACCATCTTCTTGGGCCTTCAGGACCTTTTGGTGAGGGCAGGGCTGTTTCCTTTGGGAGGAAAGCAGCAGGATGCTGCCACTCCGAGTGCATGGGGGTGAGTGGCATCATGGGGCCAGAGGAGCTGGGCTGGACTGGGGGCTGTGTGGGAAGACGGCAGGGCATCTTCTCAGGCAGGGCTGCAGCAGATGCCCTTTCCTGCACACCGAGCCACCGCTGCCCTCACCTCTCCTCAGGCACATGCCAAGCCTGTTCTCCAGCAAAAATGGCTGGAATGCAGACCTCCTGCCTATAGACCGATTCCCTGGCTTCCAAATTCTTTCTGTATTGCTAGCCCTTCCCCATGGATCCTGGGTCCCTGCAGGGAGAAGTGGCAGGGCGTCAGCAGCAAGCTCTGTCCCCTGCAACCGACTGCTCACCCCACAGCAACAGCTGTAACCGCAAAGTGGAAAATGTGGGCTTGGATACTTTTGGAGAGAAATCTCACTTCTGGATGATGGTTTTAAATACTAGGCCACTTATATATTACTAGGGAAGAGTGTAATTCTTCCTGATATATTTTGGAAAAAACCCCAAACCCAACAAGGTTTTGATTTTTATGAAAGAGAAGATATATTTAGCACTATAAATCCAGAGTGCAGAAGGCACCTTCTATTGGCAGGTGACTGGTCAATAAATGTCCCAGACAGACTGTCCTTGAAATTTCCTCTCTTGGCTAATTCCAGTCTTCCCTGCACACTGGCTTCTGAACTCTGCTCCTGCCATAGACTGGAGTCACGCAGGGGTGGCTTTTGATCCTGCTAGAGCAACCAGATAAATAGGTCCCTTTGGAGAACTTGGTCTGAGGCAAAATGGAAATTAGTACAATTTAATCTTTCCATTAGGACCTATCTTAAAAGTTTTTAGAAAAGTGATTCCTGTAGATAAGGAATTCCAGCCAGCTTGCAGCTACTGCAGACAAGGACTCTGAACAGGACCAGAAGCAAGCAAGACACTTCATTTTATCTACATAGTTTCATCGCCTATGAAAATAAAATTTTATTAAAGGAAATACAGTGTGCTGGTCTCAGTATCACTTACGTACTGAGAAATCAACTTCATGCTGTGAACTTCATCCAGAGGAAGCTGTTACCAATGTAGACAGCATTTATCCCAAACCAGAAAGAGCAATATGGGCCCAGCCTAGCAAAAACCCCCACATAAATCCCAAGTTACTCCAATCTCACAGTCACAAATGCTTCTAAGCAAGCTAAGGCCAACCTCCAGCGGACAGCTATTGTTGAGGAACATTAAATGGGAACAATTTTGATTTGAAGAGGTAGTCTAGCAGAAGGGGCTCCACTTAACCATGACTCTTAGAGCTACTGCTGCTCACAGCTCCCCAGTTTCAGTGTGTTCCTCTTCTTTCTTAAAAAGCATGGGCAGGACAACAGTGCTTTGCTCATTACTCCTTTTTGCAGCAGGACCTGTTTGTACTGGGAAAGGTAAAGTGACCTCTATTAATTCATGACTCAAATGAGTGGTTACTTCATCTGAGTTTTGAAATGGCTGGCATTAGGAAAGCCTTTGCACCTCTCAAGGGCCTCTGTTATGTGAGCAGAGAAGGCCTAAGGTAGACCCTTCAAAAACTCTCCGCCTGCCTCGCTCAGGGTGTGAGATGACGCTTATCACCTGTAATAAGTAAATCTTCATCTTTACTATGATATGGACACAAATGATGTTTCTGACAACTTTGACATGACTTGGACTATATCCTTTTAGTTTCTCCAAAGCAAACTCCCTATCTTTCTAGCCATAGAGGAGGTAAGTCTTGGAATTTAAAAACAGTGCTAGTATAGGCAGATCAGGTTTGATTGAGCATCGGCATGTTTGGGCTTAACTTCAATATCTACCTTCACAATTTAGTTCTTTCAAGCCTGCTCTCATCTGAACCATTAGAGTATGTAAATCAAGCTATACTGGCGTGCTGTACCTGCAGGAGATTGTGAGTACAGCATTCTGCTCATGGGAATTCTGAAAGTTAAGGAACTGAACTGCAACCATTGAAATTCATCACAAATTCATAATTATCAATTGTGCCACATACCACATACACCTCAACAGAGTTTACTAAAAAGAATAAAATATGCAGGTAGGTTTAAGAATAATAGTTACTAAAATATATCCTACTAAATATAATGTAAGTGGTAATTTCTCTCCATTGGATATTGTATAGTTCTTTGTAACCGTGCGAGAGGAAAAGAAGGCCACCCAAAAGACTTGCTTCAGGCATTTCTCTCTTCTGCATCCATTGTGAAATCTTTTCAGCTCTTGGCAGGAAGTCTGACATTTGCATACAAAGCCAAAGAAAATAGTTACAATTCTATACATTAAAATAAGAAAGAAAGAGATGAGAGTTATTAAAAAAAAAAGAGGAAATTTAGCACATACTAGGTTTTGATCTATAATATGTGATGAGCTCATGTTACAAGAAAACAGATGCAGTTCACTTTGAAAATCATTTGAAGGGTCCACTTGAGGATTTGAAAAGACAGCAAAGGAGTCAAATAATGAAACCATTTCAAATAATGCTCAAATGTTATTTCCCAGAATTGCAAAATCTAGGGAGTGAAATCTGATTTTTGTTAACTAAGTAGACTCCTTCAGGACATGCTGTCAAAGTACTACAATAAACACAACCTCATCCTGAAGCACCAAAAAGTATCAACCTCTGCTTTTAGCCGGGAGAAGCATCTGAGCAAGTGATGACTAAATATCTCAGTAGAACTAAAAAAAAAGAAGACAAGTAGAACATTGTTTCATAACTCCCATGTAAAAAAAAATGCAGTACAGAAATAATCAGAAAGTGATCATATTTTAGAGGTTGAGTGGAAGAAGGTCAAATCTTCAATAAATATCAAAACCAGGTAAGCTGATTTTTAGAACTATTGAGAACTGAGGACAAAACAGAAATTTAATTATTCTCTGCCAGTTTGTGATGGTTCACACACATCTTAAAGATTCAGTACAAACCTGATCATCTATATCAACAGAATAAATGAAAAGGGTGACAATAAAGTCTGAAGATGTGAGACAGCTTGAAGAGCTACTAAGAAAAATTAAACTAATTGGCTAAAGGTGACAAGAAGATTATGATAAAGATCCAGAAAAATCACAAACAGCAGAAATTTGGAGGAAGTGAGTAGGGATGGATAGTTCAGTATTTGTCACAATATCTTGGGGACAACTAATGAGATGATGAGCTAGCAGATTTATAGCTAAAAAGAATTACTTTTTTCCTGCACAATGTATAATAAAACATGGAACTCATTGATGTGACATATTAGAGAAGAAAGATAATAATGAAATTCAAACAAGGAAATAAATGGAAGATAGGTCCATTGCTGACAATTAAAACCACTGCTATTTCTAACATAAAATATCCTTGAATAACCAGAAGCTGGAATGATTTTCTAGAAAAAAAGATCCCTTTTTCCATGAATAGTACTTCAACACTCTTTCTGTAATCATGCACCTCTGGCCAATGGATTGAAGACCACTAGGAAATAAAAAATCTTTTGGCTTGTGGGGAACAACAGGACCAAACTAAATTACTTATGAGACAACAAATAAGAAGAAAAAGAGAAAATCAGAGATTTAAAATAGTAAAATCAGAGGTGCATCTGCTCTGCACACATCCTTTCACAAAGGCATTGAAGCAGCTAATATTATGCCTGGAGGCAAAACAGAGCAAATGACATGCAAGAGGCCCAAAGGCATGTGCAAATTGCTAAAATAATGGGGCCAGGTCACCAGCTCAGCTCCGTTCTTATCATCCGCACCAGTTCATTCCTAGGAGACTTCCAGGCATGGCAGGGCTAGCTTTAGGGCTGTAGCAACTATTAGACAATGCCCCGGAGAGGTCAGAGGAACAGCATGAGCCAGGGATTATTTCCAGTGTGCAATCCAGACAGAGCTGGGTTGTTTGGATCAAGGAAGGGAGCTCAGCTATGGCAAGCTGTACTACAGCACTTGCCCTCAAAGCCACATATCAGGCCCTATTTTCTAGTATGGATATATGTGATCAGAGGGATCAAGCTTTTTGATAAGAGTGGGTGGGCTGCTTGGTCTTCACCAACGCAGAAGAGGTTGGACAAGGAGTTCCCAAGACTACAAAATCATTAAGAATATAAAATGAAAAGCTGAGAAAGAATATAGCCAGAATCTCAGTATAATGTCATAATGGGGCTGAAAAAGAGGTTGCACCTGAACATACTTCCTTGTTGCTGTGTGCAAGGGTCTTCTTGTTACCACAGAAAACAGAACTAGAGGATAGAGGGGTTCATTGGTATTGTTTGAGGCTCAGCGGAAATAAAACCCACACCACTGTTCTTGGGGCAGGAGCAAGGAGGCTGGACATGAATAGAAAAAACATGTTTTCATGGCTGACAGTAACTGGCTACTGGGTTATTCTGTCTCTTCAAAAAAAAAGGTTGTGGGGTTGGGGGTTTTTTTGTATCTTAGGCTGCACTGGATCCTGCAGGTGTCCTAAACATCCCCCTAGGAGAGGAAGTAAAAGGCCTGGGCTGCTTCCACCCTTTCTCCCCTCCTCTTTGAGAACAAGCAAAGACATTTTTTACTAGAGCCTGTGCCTATTTACCTCATCTATGTCAACATTGCCTTTACACTGGCTGAATATCAGGCAGTTGCCCCACCGCCAGCCGTAATATATATAAGTATTTCTTAAATTCAAGGTGCAGCCAAGATGATGGATTTTTTAGAGAATATATACATTCCTATATGTATGAAAAAGATTCATATACAGTCATTTCTGCATCAATGTTGTGCTCCTATTTAAAATTCACAGCAACAAGCAAGGGAAATACAAGCCTCTCTTTGAGCCTCCACCCACAAATTGATGACTCTGTACAGATAGACAGAAGAAAATCCTGTTTATAATGAATGTATAACAGTGCTGTAGCAACTTTGACACAGATCTTGGTGTAAAGAACAAAATATTTCCATGCAGCCTGACAACCACCCAGTCTTGTCCTTGCTTTCTTTATCTTTACAGCTTCGGCCAAAACTACACACTTGTCAATCAGGCCACTGAAAAGAAGGTCTACTGGGCTCTGCTTTTCATTTAATTTATTTTTGAAGAGGAAAAGTAATAGTGTCTCCCAAGCATATTCCATTTTTGACATCAGGATAAGGTCACTAAGTCAATTATGTCAATCTGTGACATGATTTCTCCTTCCTAGTTCAAAGGAAAAAAATGTTTAACAGCTGTCAACTTTTAAGTAGTCAACACTACTTGCCAACAGGAATGGGCTGATGTGAAGCACCCAGAGCTGTTGCACAGTGAGCATGCCAGGGTTGTCTCTGCATCCCCACGCTCAGTGAAGAACCGAGTTCTGTTGTCATCAGAACAGCTAGAGCTGAATAAAGCAGAATTAAAGCTGAGGTTGTGGAAAATCAAGCAGCAGCATCAGAGCTACACATATGGCCAGCAGGCATTAACCAGCCATTTCCAGCAGAGATGAGCACAATGAGAAAAGAAGCCATTTACATATGTAACTGAGAGGGTTTTTTAACTAAGATCTATTGCCCTCCTTGTGAGTGTGACGATAGAAATGGACAGTAAAAATTTAAATGGCTAACCTGGTCACAGCCTCACAGTATTGTCAGAGAAAGTAATCTAAACTTACGAAGAGCTCCTTTGACCTACTCATTCAGCTTTCTTAGTTCCAAGATCTGTATAAAAGGGGAAAGTAAGTTGCATTTTCAATTACATGTACCTGAAGTGGATTAATGTTGAAGGATTTTTATTGAATCGATTAGGGATGTTAGAGACATGCAGAGAGTCAGATTGTGCACCCCAAAGCCAGAGGAGCTCTTTCTCATAGGCCCACTAATTTCAGTAGGTTTTCTTTCTGAAAAAGGACCTACCATCCTGAGAAACAGCTGCCTGAACTAGCTCAAATTGCATCATTTTGACTGCTTTGGACAGATAAAAAAAGGGAAAGGAAGCTACTTTTTATATGTTTCATGTTCATTTCTACCAATAGGTGTGGGAGAAACCATCCTCTGAGTACTTTTTATTCTGCGGTGACAGAAAATAGCAAGCACCAAATAACAAGCATGCAAACCTGCTGATGAAAGAAGTTGGCAGAGTCCCATTTTACTGAAGGAGAGGAGGTGTTAATTACAGACTTCATGGTAACTGAGCTGCCCAGAACTAGAAAGTATAATATTCAAATTCAAATGGTGCGTTATTTCCTGATTCTTACATGTTCAGATATTTAGCCTAAAATCAAGATGGACAAATTTTTTCTTTTAAAAAATGTTTTCCTACACTTTATGTTAAAGTCTGTTTTATCTGCAAATACAGGGGAGAATATAAGGCAGTGAAAAAGATGATTCAGTCTTATCAGAATTAAAACTACTGAAATATCCATAGACCTTAAAGACAAAAGCAAGCTCGAAGTAGACATGCTACATCAGAAGAAACCAGTGCAACTCCATCCGTAGTATCAATTTTTCCTTAGTGTGCAGCAGCAAGCCCAGCTCCGGTAGGTTCGGCACGCTTCCCTGTTGGCTCCACTTTGCCACCAGTAATGGCTTACTTTACCCCAGGCTATTTGGCATTCAGGTGAGGCAACCCTGTGGCCAAGTCTCTTTCAGACCTCAGCCTGGCCTTCGAACATCTTTGATGCCAATTATTATATAAGAGCCATGTGAAGTTTAGTCTATATTTGAGTAGACTAATTCTATATTTGAGTAGAGTAAGACAAAGACAAAGTCTTGTAACTGAAACCCCTTGGGATCTGCTGTACACAGCCTGTCTAGTGAACATGGGATTCATTTCAACTCAATGCAGCCATCTAAAATTTAAACTGCCAATCTAAGCCACATCACCTCAAAGACACCTCCAGAAGATGATTGATTTCACATACCACGAACACCTCTCAGATGCTCTTTTCTCTCTGTTGAGAGGTGCCTCACTTAGGCTATGATCAGGTAAAAGAGAAAGAATATAATGTTAGGCTTATTTGTTCTTACACTTTGGTTTCTTGTAATTTGTTATGTTTTGTGTATAAATTTGGTTCTGTATGGGAAGTGTTGGTCATTTTGTTACCAGTTGGACAAGTAATATGCTGTCATAACCTTAATACTAAGAAAGGCACCTTCATATATGGAAACTTAAACCTGTAGTGTCTTATTGGTGCTGGTTTCAAATATTACAGCTGGCTAGAAGTAGACTATTTTAAAGCACAGTTTTTAAAAAGAGCAGAGGAAAGCAGCAGGTCAAACCACATGAGAGTACAGTGAGTGGGAAGCTTTACGTTGATGGTAATTTCATTCTTTCAAGCTCAAGTGACTTGCATTATCCTTTCTGGAGCTAAAATTCCATTGTGTTTATGTTAGTTAATAAAAAAATACAAGTCAGTTATTTTCCCTATAGGCAAAGGATTCTTCGTGATGGTATTTAAACTACCTACTAAAATTTAAATGCGTTGAGTTAGCTGTTGATTTCCACTGAACATCTAAGGGCACACACAAATTAGCTCAGAACCTTTTCAACTAGACAATGGTCACATAAAGTAATTAAAAATTAGTTATCAGAGCTTCATTTTGCCAGTAATTTATTCTGTAATTCTTAATAATGATACCGTGGAAGAAGTTTATTAGTACATTAAATTTATTAAATAAATATTCCATACATCATGTAACTGAAGTTTGAGCTTTGTTCAGATTCGTAGAGGTACTCCAACTCTATTTTTGCTACCATTTCTTCTGTCTTTATGCTGTTCTTCAGAGTAAAGTTTTAACATACTAGTATGGGCACACAAAAAAGGGAAGATTCAAAATACACAGATAGAAAGAAGGAGTATGATTCCCACTGATTTTTAATAGATTTGATACCTAACTGCTGTTTAAGTCTTTAAAGCATTTCCTGAAGTGATTTAAATCAAAGAGAAAACAGAATGTTCGAACCCTAGTGAGTACAAGCAAACTCTGTGCATGCAGGTGAGGATTTTAAAGCTGCATGCTATTTTGGTACTTACACAGCCTGCTCATGCATCATATCCAAGCATTCAACAGTGGATATGCCCTTCTGTCCTCATGAAAGAAAAAATCATGGGTTAGTTACTTCTGGCTTTCCTCTCTCAAATTCAAAGCGCATGGGAAAACTCATGCTGATTTTTCGGTTATCCTTATTTCACAGCTAGTACCTAGCACCAGTGACGGCTGTGCTTTACTGCCTTGTAAAACTATTGTTGAGCGAGGGCTGGGTGCTGAACATGACCACGGTGACAACTAGCCATGGAGATTCACAGGCAGCCAGGGCCAGTTTCTGTGGCAAGTTTGACACTAGACTGCATTCAGGAGAGAGAAAACTAGCGCTAACAGCCACATCTTACGCAGTGCTTTGGCAAGGTCAGAGAGCTGCTGCTTTTTTCTAGCAACTGGAGCAGACACTGTATTGCTCTGTCACAATATAAGCAGCTTTGCTGTAGTCCAGTTCGACCTCACACATACACGAGTTTCTCTGGCTAGATTTATGTTGTCATATGTGGGTTCTGGGGTTGCATGGATGTAATGTATTACTGAGGAGAACTCAAGGACATCAGGGCTGCAGACTAACAAAATGCAGAGTCAGGTGCCATTGTTTGGGGAATATGAGAGCAAAAGGTTCACATCTTGCTATTTTTTTGTTACTAGTATGTCCTTCAATCTAGCTAACATACGGCTTGAGATATCTATGCTTTCTCCAGATGTCATTCCATGCTGATGTGTCATGAGAGTTTGGTGGTTATGATTTAAGTGCACTTGCTATCAGAGGTCCACTTCTGTCCTGCTAAATCTGGATAAATCACACTTGAACTCCCCAAAATCTTCTGAGAGGGCTCAAATAACATGGGAGATAAAATTAATTTTGTAGCACTTTGTGTGGGAGGTTTTGGAAACCAGAGTAACTTCAGCCCCTAATAGCCTAGATTTTATCCTGAAAGAAAGTACTTGAGAGAACTCCCACTTGCCTCAGCAGTCAGAAAGCGTACTGGTTATTAGCAGTCCATAGTCAACAGAATACGCCCGTGCTCTCCCTCCTAGTCTTTTCTGTGGTGCCACACTTCAGACAGAAATGTTTAGGATGCTAGCAGCTGGCAGAAGCAAAAGATTTTTTTTAGGAATTATGTATATACTAATTCACTGATTATTCGCATTCTTTAGTATCCATTGTAGAGTTTGCCATCCAGGTAGAAGCTGATATATCTGAACTAGCAAAGTCTCTTGTTTCCTGTACCATATATTTTACTAACTAGTAAAACCTAGTAAAACCTAGTTGGTGTTAGTCTACTGGTAATTTTAAGTGTGAAACAAGCCCTCTCTGTGATAGACATCTAAAATGGCATGAGAAAAGGAAGGAAAAAAGGGTGTGATAAAGAAGAATGGGCTTCTACAGCCTTCAGCTCCCATGGTAACAAAGGGATTTGTACCAAAAGTTCACAGAGTATGTTTCAGGAGAGAATATGGAACATCATACAACATTTCAAAGAAAGTTTGAGATGTCAGAAATGCATTATCAGAAGAAACATGATAAGGGTTAATCAACAGATCATTCTTTTTTCTGATGTTCTTGATCTTATTTGAGACATTTCTAACAGAAAGTGAGATATTTTATTCTGTAAAACCACATTTCCCTAGCAACAGTTTTAGATCCACCAATGCCCAAGTGGGTATTCAGAGCCCTTCTCTCCTTCAGACCTGATTCATTGTTGAGTTTCCCCCTGTGATATGTAACAAATCTTTTACTTCTTTGTTAGCTGTCTTGCAGATACTGCTTTCTCGCTAGCTATTTAGCATGAACTAGTTTCCTGTTTTATGTAATTCACTTTATGAAAATTATTTCCTATTAAATCCTTTCTATGAAAAAAATTAATCAATCATCATACCGTTAATTCTATCCAAAGCCTGTGTTTTGATTATGCAGTGTTTAATCAAATAAAGAATGACATTTAATAAGTAGCATTATTTGAAATTAGTCTGATGAGCAGAGCAACTGGAGAAGCCAGGGAACAGAGCAATAAACAGGAAAGGGCATTGTGACAAGTAAAGCAAGGAAGTAAAGGCTGCAATGGAAACCGAGGTAGCAGTGGAAGCAACCCAAGAACTTAAAGGTGTATGTTATCCTTGAGTAGATGTAAGCTAGTCACGCAAAATAATTATCACCTGATGCATCTTCAATTTCCGTGTGTTGTGAAAAACGGGGATAGAGCTGAAGAATGGGTATTTGAAAGAAGAGCAGAGAAGAGATGAAGTTTCAGGGACAACTGAGCCCTTGCAGATACCTGCTGAAAAACAATGCCTGGAAAACAGATATGTGCTGAAGAACAAAAGATTTATGAGCAAGGCCAAGGACTATGGTGGCTGGTGGAGCAATCAAAGAGAGCTGTTGACTGTCAGATTAGATAAGAGCATTAATCCATGTTATTTCTGCTTTGACAAAATCACAATGAGTCACAGAAAGCCAGCAGCTTCACCAACAATCAAGATGGTGTTAATGTTTTTACTGCCAAAAATAAGCATTCTGAAACACAACAATCTTTGCACTAGCCAGTTGTTCTATTATACCTAAGAGGATGGATAGAGAGGGAAACATACTGCATGAATAAGCATGAAACTACTCCTTAAGCATACTCTTATTTTATTTTGTTTGTATTTTACACTCTTATGTGTATACCCCCAATACATTTGAGGCACTTTATTTTTCTGCCTAAACTTCATACATTGCCTTTAAATCTGTTGTGTATTTGAAACAACAGTAAGAGTTCTGTGTTCCTTATAGAAATTACCTAGGCATCACAAAGTATCCTGTCAAAATACTTGGATCAAGGTGTCCCCAGTCTCATAAGTATTTTGTAAGAATACCATAATTACCTTTTAAACAGCTTTCAATTCAAGGAGCCAAACACAGTGAGTTAAGCCTGTTAACACAAGATAGATATCTTGTGTCAAAACGAAGTAATTTCTTTCCATTAACTCTCCACTAAACTTCCCAGTCACATCTATCAAGAGATCAGCTTCTTTTTTTTTTTTTTACTTCCAAAGGAACTAACAGCAGAAAAGAGAAGAGAAGATAACAGAGAAAGTCAGAGGGTAGCATAGGTTTCTGATAAGAAGTGAAGGTGCTTCTGTGGAAAGTCTGCAGGGAAAAAGTGAACTCAAAGGGGGAGAATAAGTTTTGCATAATAGTATGGCCTCTGAGACCAATTTGAGTCAACAGAATTCAACAGGAGCTTCAAAGGCTGATTTCAGTGATGACCCACTGTCCTGTGAAATAATAATACAGTCACCTGGCTACTTTTGTAGGAGCTATTAGTGGAATTCTACTTGAAAGAAACTAGGACTTTTCAGTCAAAATGTATTTACTGGTTACTGACTCACTGACTGATGACAAAGAATTGAAGCACACACCAAAACCATCAACAGACAATTTGGTTTCCTTATGAAACAGGAATAGAAACACCAGAGAAATAATAGAAAAGTCAGAGAAGTTTCTTATTTTCTATCACAATGAAAGAAAGGTAGCAAATGTCATTTCTGAATAAAATTGTGTTGGCTCTGGTATTCAAGAAATAAGAGTTTTCCACATGCAGAGTTGAACTCCTGTCCTGGTTTCAGCTGGGATAGAGTTAATTGTCTTCCTAGTAGCTGGTACGGTGCTGTGTTTTGAGTTCAGTA
>JAVJGG010000017.1:3877981-3898974 GCA_035590195.1 Aviceda cuculoides
TCCCCTCAGCCTCCTCTTCTCCAGACTAAACAGCCCCAGCTCCCTCAGCTGCTCCTCATCAGACTTGTGCTCCAGGCTCCTCACCAACTTGGTTGCCCTTCTCTGGACACACTCCAGCACCTCCATGTCTTTCCTGTAGAGAGGGGCCCAAACTGAACACAGCACTTGAGGTGCAGCCAACCTAAATGATTCTATGATTCCATGATTCTATTTCATCCCCTGTCCTGTTGAGAAGGGGGAGTGAGACAGTGGCTGGGTGGATGTTTGGCTATTAGCTAAGGCTAACCCGCCAAAAAGCTTTTCGCAAAGAAGTGTTTTTGAAGATACTTCATTTCAGGGCAAAACCAGAAATTCTGCACCAGAAGAATATACAATTTTTGAAACTTCTCATATTAATTATTATTGCAATATTTCATGGCATGTAAGCATTACTGCTGTATAATGTAACATCTCCTGTCACATGAAATTTCATCAAATTGTGACACATTGTACCAACAACAATATAACTCAATATATCATTATATATGCAATACTATACTGTGGCATAATATAATTATTCATATTTTTTTCCAATTTTTTAAATTATTTTGGCTAAGTATTTGTAAATACTTCCTGAAGATAGCATGTATTTACACTGCCTACATTAAGCATGTAACCAGTTTAGGTCCCTAAATTGGCAGCCTGTTTGTCATAAGATGTCTTTTCAGTGAGTACTGAGCTAGAAGCATTTTAGAGAATTTCAAGCTTCTGCTCTTACTGACTCTCTGAAGTTAGGCATCTCTGTCCATAAACTATATTGACAGAAAGAGAGCCTAGACTCATACACGCTACATGGCACGAGTACTCCAGTTATCCCGAAGGAAGTGAGATAGATGTTGAACTGTTTTCACTGTAAAAATAAAAACGTCCTCCCAACAAAAAGTACCGAAAGTTGCTGTTCACAAATTATTTTATATTGAGTTTATCTTCTTTTGCATTTGGAGAGCCAAAGCGTTTTATTACAGTAAACACAGGAGACATTCACCTCTAGAAAAGCAGTAGTTTCGATCAGTAGTAACAGTTGTTACAGTAAACCTTTGAAGTTTGAGACATATAATAAAGTCCAGCAATATTTTTATATTATTGTGAATTACTGCTGATTGATGCAGTATTCTGTACTGTCATGAGAAAACAGAAAAATAAAATGACAGAACAGAAAAAAATAAAGTGATTTTGAAAGGATAATCCCACTTAAAAATGGCATTCTTTAAAATAAAACAGTAAACATTTTTATCTCAAAGCATTCCTCTAAGAACAATTTAATTTACAAAAGAAGAATGAAATCAATATAGCTTTCTGAAGAATGATTGAATTGATGATAAAAGGTTTAATGAAAATTTTACTACAATGTTTTGTACAGATCATCAGTCAGGTTGACATCTCAAATGAATAATCCAGTTATTTTTAAGAATGTGATATCCCAGTCTTTGGAATGACCTACAGGTTTCTTCTAGTATCATGACATTAAAAGTATGATATGCTTTTTATGCTTGCATTCAATTTATTTTTCTTTTCTTTTTTTGATTGTCAGAATGTTAATTGTTTGCAAATTTGGGTTTGCATATCATTTCACCCTCTAAAAAAATAATTTATCTTTCCGTGCTTGTCAGGTTTTATAAATAAACTGACTGGGAAAAAAAATCAACTCACACACCTCCTTTGGTTTGACATATGTCTTTCCGTAGAGCAACCAGATACACTTAAAGATCTGGGTTTTCTTTTATGTATTGCTGTAAAATGCAGTGGCTTATTGCAGACCCAGGAGCCCAAACGGGAGCAATATACAGAAGCTGCATTAGGACACAGATATTGGCTTTCTGGTACTGTGCAACTGAACCAATGCAGAGAAAATAAGCTGTAGGATTTCCAGGTCACCAGTCATCAAAGAATATTCAATAGGTCCTGGGCTATTTAAGAATCTGTCTCCAACAGAATGTGCTTATTGCATGAGACCATTCTATCTAACCTTCTTATTTTTTCACCTCCAGCTTGTTTCTTAATTTTTAAAAAGTATGATATGTGAAGCAGATCATAAAAATAATAATACTCTCACTTTCCTTGTAACACTATTTTTTTGATTGCTCCAGAAGCTACAGCATCTTTTTTTCTTCTTGGTTTTTCTTTTCTTTTCTGCTTCTACTTTTGCCCTCATCCCTTCCTGTCTTTTGCTGATACATAAAGGAAAATAGAAATGCCAATCTTTTGCACCGAAACAATTAGTAAATCACAGCACATTTAGACCATAAGTCACATTCATTGATCCTGCACAAGCACATCTTATAAAGCTACAGAATATTATTATTCTTTCTAAGAAAAGCATACAGTTATGAAATCAGACTTACAAGGTAGCATCTGTTTCCCTGAAAAATTGAAATATCTTTGTTTCTCATATATTCATTATTAGCTTACTCTTTTGAGACATACCTCTTGCCTTCTCTAGGGTTACCAAAGAGGGTACGAAGCTAGTGGTTCTAATACCAAGAGACTTGATGGCAGATACATGTTTGGTGGAAATCAGAGGGACTAGAAGTTTGTCATTATAATACAGTGCTTAAAATGTGTCCCATAGACATACAGCACACAAATATAGACTAATTATCTTTTATTTTAGTCAATTTTAGTCAAATGGAAAATCCTGGATTTGTAAAAAATGCTTCAAGTAAAAATATAGAAAGGGGATACTGTTGAGAACAGTGAAGAAAATTTAAAAAGTGGTCATTGCACCCTTGGTTGCACATTAACACTAAAATGTTAGAACACTAACTCTTAATGAGAAAACACACTTGGCTAAGGAGCAAAATGCATGTAAGAATGACTTTCAGCACATGATGGCTGCTTCATTTCATCTAGAAATTGTAAGAAAGTCTTTTAAAAATGAGTAAGTTATTTCAGAGAAAACCATGCAAATTTCCAAATCATATATTTTTTTGAAAGCCCTTACCGTCAGGCATAAGGACACAAAGACATTTCAGTTCTAAAAATTATCACTGAATTCAAAATGTGTCCTGTTTGCGAACTATGGGCCTTTGTCTCTAAAGCGTGTTCAGGCAATGCAACCTGCAATCACTGCCCAGTGTGCTGTTAAGGAGCGTTTTTATGCTCCTGCATGCACCCTCCCATCTCTCCTTCATGTGCTGTGCACACCTATTGGATGGGTGTGGCAGGCGTGAATAACTCCCACCAACCATGTCCGGCTTTTCCAAATGGACAGCTGGTACTCACAGCTCTTTTATTCTGCTCAGTCCTCTGTTTGGTGTTTTGATTTTTCACCATGCTTACCAGTCTGCCATGGGAATTCCAGAAAGTATATCATCTTGCAGCCTTCACACCACTGAAAATGAACAGAACTTAAAAAGATATAATACCTTAACCTCCCTTCTGCTTCTGCAGCTGGAAAGGTGGATTTTTATGCTGTGGTATAATCTTCTTTCAGGATAGGTTGCCTCTGATTCCTGCGGTTCTGTGCTTTTTGGCAGAGACGTGGTGTTGGTCAGCACTGCTACCTTTCAGATGAACAGCCGTTGATGGGTGAGCCAAATACCAGTGGCAAATTGTCTGCACATTGTAATGATATTTTTTTTTTTTAAATCCAAGATTTTGCCTTAAAATAATGACTTTTTTGTCATGGTTGTATGAGGTGTGTGTCAAGGCACAATTTGGCCTTTAAATGTATAAACATCTGAAATGCAATGTATATGAGGAAAAGGGCAACTGTAAGGGAATGAGAGAGCAGGTTCATTTTGTTAAGACAGCAATGAGTGTCAGATTCTTAGAAACCAGTAATGTACCTATCCTCATTGCATTGCTTAAATCTCTACCAGATTATACTTGAATGTACTAGCTGACAAGGATAGGGAGCCTTTGAAGTCCAGTTAAAAAAGGGATTTTTATAGAACTGGACTTGCTTTCCACATATAATTAAATAGAAGAGATGCAATAAGACAGAGTCTTAAAAAGAAGGAATATAAAAGAGAAAAAGAAAACAGAAAAGTTGGATCTGTAGTAGCCAACCCCCAAAATTCAGGTTTCTGATGAGGCAAACATTTACATTTTGGATACTTACTTCAACCTTGGACACTTTGTATGAACCTGTGAAGTCTGCAGAACATCATGCTCAGATTTTGTGTGTAATATAGTTTACAAATATCTGACGTAGCTTAATTAGAGAGCAAGCTTCGATTCTTGCAGGAACTGGTTCCTAAGGGTTAAAAGATCAAATCCCTAAGAGACGATATATTCTACCTTGAGATCCTAGCTGGCAGAAAGATACAGGAAAATAGGAGTCTGAAAATGACACTTCCAGTTATTTCCAGAGCCTGAAGCAATATTTGATTCAGCTCAACTGTTCAACATGGATAAAAGTTGAAAATGGTATTTATAATTTTTGACACATTCAGCCAGTCTACGAAGGCTTTGGTATTAATAACTTTTCACCTCAAATGTAAAAACAGTGACTTCTATTAAAAATTCATCCAATTATTATATCAGAGAAAAAAATTAAGCTGACAGTGTTATATATTTAATGGCATCAGTTACAGTATGATTAGCAGCATATCATAAACATTAAAAAAGGACAGTGCTAACATTTTAACCGAGAAAAAACAAAAGGTAACAAACACTCTGCCCAAACTTCAAGCTTATATGAGCCCCCTCGGTGACTGACAGTTGTCTACACATTTAGATATTACATTTATGTGAAAACAAAATGAGCCCTTAATATTGGCCTAAATTGTAGGTCACTTTTTCCTGTGAAAATGACTAAAATGGCAAACAAACAAAAACCCCAGAACAACATCAAAAAGGTTTCATGTCAGTTCAGAAGGCACAGTCACTTAGAAAGCAAAGTTTTATTCTTTCAGAGGAGGATAAAAGAATAGGTCATTTAAAAAAAAAAAAAAAAAAAAAAGACAAGAAAAAAGGAGAGGATTAAGTGATTAGATAAAATTAAGATTAATGGTTTCATTCAGACCTCCATGAAGTCTACACAGTTTTCCAGTCATTCTAGACCCTGTGATCATACAATCTAATCTTACAGAAATCTGATCTTTATACTTAATTATTCAATAAATAACATTATTACTTTGTTTAAAAGTATACATGGAATGAATGCACTTATATGAGAAACATGTTCAATGGCCGTAGTTCTAGTGACAGTATCTCACCTTGTTTAGTGCTGCAAAATTAAAAGGAAACTAATGAAGAGCTATAAAACGTCGTCAAAGCAAGATAGAAGTGACCAGGTTTCAGGAACTAATACACAGAAAGAGGATTAAAAGCAAATAATTAAAATCATAATAAAGGAAACAGAGCATATTAAATTTGAGAGGAGCACACACGACCTGACTCTGCCTTACAAAGTGATGCAGTAATTGTTATAAAAAGTTTGAAAGCACTAGCAGAGAAAGACAATTTAAAAAGATAGGTCTATGTGAGTAAAATCCTGTAAGATAATTCTGGTGTATGTAGCTGAAAATTCATTCAACTTTAAAAACTGGATACTGAATAAAACAGGGTACAGCCACCATCCCACTTAGATTCTTATTTAGTGCTACATCTGGGCCCTTCCATTTCCTATTAGAAAGCACAGGTAGAGAAAAGGTGATTACAGTGGAAGGAAAGGTTAATAGAAACACTGACTGAAGGATGTATGTTTATTTTCTCATTTTTTATCATATGTGCCAAAGCACTGAAATAGAGAGAAATTAAGAGGTCATCATGTACGCTTAGCTTCTTTCAGTGTCAAATAACATCTGGCTGCAACAGAGGCGAATGCCAAGGAGGCTTAGAGCAAGGATGGGCACTACACAGGTTCCCTACAAATTTTTTATATGGCTTTGAACAGATCAGTTACTTGGTTTTGCAAACTTAGTGCAGGATGAATGTCAAAGACCTTTTAATATCTCAGTTTAAAACTGCTGATTGTCTTGTTGGTAATGATATTAATATCTTTAGATAACACCATGATAAATTATCTAGAAGACATCAGATTAAGGAAATAATTTAAAGGTGCCCTTTCTCTCCAAAAAGAAACATGTCTTCTATACCTTAAACAGAAATAAAAGAGACTACTGGCATTTGTGTGCTTATTGAACACACATGTAACTTGTGAATGCAAAAGGAATTTTGCACGTGATTCTAGCTAAAGGACTTGCTAAAACTGTGAAAAGAAAGTTTAGTTTTGTTCTAATTGTCTTAGCCACTTGTTTGTTTTTCCACTCTTTCTTTCAGTGAATTTACAACTTTGATAACACTGTTAAAATAATTTTGAAGTGAAATCTTGTAACCGATTTCAGTTTGCAGTTGGTATTGTTGTGTGCAATGGTACAGTCATGGACTAATGAGCTGAGGCAGTTACTAACAGCCATACAACAGTCCTAAAACCAGAAAAGCCATTTAAGCACTGAAAAGAGAAAAAGTGAAGAACAGTCACTAATGGAACACTGTTTCTTCTAGAATACTTCTTTTATCAACCTGTTGGAGCGGGTCCAGAGGAGGCCACAAAAATGATGAGAGGGCTAGAATACCTCTCCTTACAAAGAGAGGCTGAGAGAGTTGGGGTTGTTCAGCCTGGAGAAGAGAAGGGTCCCGGGAGACCTAATTGTGGCCTTTCAGTACTTAAAGGGGGCTTAAGATGAGGACAAACTTTTTAGCAGAGCCTGTTGCAATAGGCTGAGGGGTAATGGTTTTACAATAAGAGAGGGTAGATTTAGACTAGATATAAAGAAGAAATTTTTTACTGTGAGGGTGGAGAAACCTTGGAACAGGTCGCCCAGAGAGGTGGTAGATGCCCCATCCCTGAAAACATTCAAGGTCAGGCTGGACGGGGCTCTGAGCAACCTGACCCAGTTGAAGATGGCGCTGTTTATTGCAGAGGGGTTGGACTAGATGACCTTGAAAGGTCCCTTCCAACCCAAACTATTTTATGATTCTATGATCTTGGTTCTCTTTTTGCTTTTTAAGTATTTCCTTAAAACTTGCATACATTGAACTTGATAAATTTCAAGCAGACTAGAATAATAATTTTTAAAAAGTAGGAGATAGCACAGAAAGTTTTGTTTCAGCCAGTTCAGGCCTGGCCTGAGAGTGCATGAGGTGAGGAAAGGGAGCACTGTCCTTGCAACATCAGGCATTAGGGGTATAAGTGCCAGACCCTTAATTCCCAAAAGACCATTTCCACCTCTTGTTTATCAGAGGAGAGATCCCACATAAAATTAGCACCTGAATTGGATAGTTGCTATAAGCAAGATAATTATAAATGGCTACTTAAAAAACGCTAATATTTATCCTTATAACATTAGGTTATTATAATTAGCCTGCTCCTTTACTGAACTTCAAATGGCATCTATTGCTGTTTGTACCTGTGATGTTAAGGAGCATTCTGGGAGAGAATATCTGGTGCTGATATTATTGGGATTTTATTTATTTATTTAATGAGATTACATGGGACAATTATATTGGCTGGCTTATGATATCTCGTACTCCATTTTTAAGTTTCAAAGGAGTTAACATTCTTGGCCATAATGCATTGCAAATGGTTACTTGCACAGTCAGGGACTATTTTGTCAGTTGTCAACCAAACAGCAAGGACATCTCCCAGAACTCCAAGGTAATGCCATGCTGAACGTATGTGAGATATCTTGCTCAAGAGATGGTGATCAGATAAAGTTATAAAGCTCTGCCAAATGATGAAATTTACCTTTTTTTCTTATAGAGATGTTAATGACTTATTCAGGGGGTTTGGGTTGCTTTGTTTGGTTTGGTTTGGTTTGGGTTTTGTGAGGATAGGGGATGACAAAATGATAAATTTTCATCATGTCTTAAGTGATAACAAGTAAGTTTTATAAAAAATACAGCTCATCTGACATTATTTTATAGCTCCAGAATATTCTGGAATAAAACCAGCCTTATCAATTATGGCTTAAGATGCTACATCAAGTTTTCTTTCAACTACTTATTTTAGAAAAGAATGCACGAACAGATTTCTGGTACTCTGAAAGAGAGGAATTTAGTCAGGTTTTATTTTCTTGATATGAATGGCTTGCCTATTCCTGAACAATCTCAATAATGGAGTTTTTGTAAATAATGGCTTTTTCATAGTTATTTTGATGTCATAGTTTCAAGTAAGATCAGTATACTTCTCCCCTCTACAAATTCTCTTAAATCATCCATAGATATTCTAAGGAGAATTTCCCAATCCTTGCATGTAACTATACAGCCCAAATATCTCTATCAGTAAAACAGTAAGATAACTCTCACCATTAATTTATGAAATAAGTAATTTTAATGCTATTTCAGAAGGGAGTCATTCTAAAGGAATATTTTCCATCAAAGTTCTTAAAGCAGAAGTACCAAAACAAGACTGTATCCAAATGAAACATTTTTATTATCTACTCTTTTGGTACTCTTTCTTAAACAGTAAAATAACCATGGTTGGTAATTTTGATTACTGAATTTGTCTGCAGTGAAGGTGTTTTCTATAATTTGATAAGGCACTACCAGGGTTAAAAGAGGGGGACCTCCTTTAGCAAGTGGATTATATCAAATGTTTGAAAGGTTAATTGCATGTGGAAACGATCCAAAAAAAGGACTCTGCTAACTAGATCTTTGGATGAGTCACAGTGATTCTTTTCCCTCCTCTCCTGGCTTATGGATTTCTTTACAGTTAAAAACCAGACTCTCTGAACTAAATCAAAGCTGAATCAGTTATATAATAAACCTGCTATTACAGATTCAGTGGGCTCCAGGATCTGGTCCAAGGTCTTTATGTAAAATCCCAGTGCTAGTGCTTTCTTTGTAGAATGATACATGGCAGGAACAAACATTAGAGCATCCAATTTGGACAAACATCTCAGTTGCTAAGTGCAAGTAATACAAAGATAAAGTCATCATCTTTTTTTCTTCCTCTGTCAGAATGAAACAAATCCAGCAAGAATGGAAAGAGAAAATTGTTTGTGAGTTGTTACTCAGTAGCTGCAATCAGCAAGGTTAAGGTGACTGACAAGTTATCATGTGGCCTCAGCAATATTTTCTGAACTAGAGTGCTTGAAAAATGATGGCATTTTCAAGTTTTTAAAAAATGTGAAATTTTTAATGAAATATTTTTTATTTTTTCCCTCTGTTTTGGTTTGTGGGGTTTTGTTGTTGTTGTTGTTGTTTTGTTTGTTTGGTTTGGGTTTTGTTTTGTTTTGTTTTGTTTTTTTCCGAGCTTGCTCTAGCTTTTAACAGGGTGAATTTATTAACATATTACTGATCTGCAAATCAACAACATATTGTGACAGGATGCCCTTTAAACTAAAAGATATGAATTCATGTGCTATTAACTGTGTCTGTAAAAGCCAGCAGACATAAAGACCACTGTGAAGAAAAAACACACCTTTCAGATACACAATTTGTGGAACATTGCAACTGTGGATTTGTAACTTCAACTCAGTTGATTCCCTAGGAGAAAAACATTTATATGGGCAGAGGAATCAGCATTAACTGAAGAGCAATCCATTAAAATTTTCACAAGTGCCAGATACCTAAATGAAGGCAAGAGTACAGATATCCCCTAACTAGGAGATTAATAAGGATGTTCTGCAGATGAGATGTAAGGAGCAGTATGATCGAGCTGGGCCCTCACAGCCAGGAAAGGCATCAGGGAAATCCCTTGTCGCAATGAGAACAGGAGGCTGAGACCTGGTGCATATTGAGTTCGCAGGTTCTTGTGTTTTCACAGGATCACAGGATAATTCAGGTCAGAAGGGACCTCTGGTCACCTACTCCAAACCCCTGCTCCTGTCTTGTTCTTTCTTTCTAACTTTCTTTCTAAGTTTGTAATTAAGGGCTTGAATTTTTGCTTGCCTCAAGTAAATTCTTTTTCTCTTTAAGCTCCTGCCACACTGCAAAGATGGGACAGCAAGTGGCAGGGCAAAGAGTGCAGTTCTTGTCTGCATCAGAAGGCATCAGGTTACTCAGTGTTATACCCTTGTGTCTATTGCTGAGGCATACAATGTGCATACTAATTTCACAGCATCATCTCTTTGTTCACATTTATTTTCAGCAGAACCTATGGATTCTTTTCTGTATAGTGTAACTCTCTTCCTTCAGCTAAGATGGCAAATAGGAATACTTTATGAGAAAGTATTGCAATAACTGCCACTTCCCTGGCTTTCAGAAGTGTGCGATTACAACAAAACATGTTGCCAAAGCTCATCTGTTTTTGTTTTAGTCCTCATTTATTGATATATAGACATTTATAATGCTTATTTCTTACTACATATCTCCATGCTCGCTGCTTGTAATTCAAGCCCAGTTTTATTCAACAGCTAACGTTGACTCTGTCTAAGCCCTTCACTCAGAGATGTGAAAACTGTGCCACAGTGTTTCAGAAGTAGCTATGCATGGGATAAAACCGATTCCCTTTCATCAGCTTTAGATTTGCAACTCAGTTTCCCAGGATGACCCTATTTCTTATATTGTAAAAACCCAGGTCATACAGTTCATGATTCACATTCTATGATTTGTGATTGCTTTATATATCCATATCCCACATCCTCTTATTCATCAGCTTTATAAAATCAGGCAGTGAAATCCTGACCTGATTGAACTTGGTGGGAGTTTTGACATTGCGTTCAATAACACTGAGATTTCACCTAAAATCTTTGTAGCCTCTAAATGAAAGAGCCTTTGGTCTTTTCTTTTTGGAGGGGGAAGGTGAACACTGAGACACAGGGTGGTGTTGTTTACGTTTTCATTAGATGTATCTCTTCCATTTGTGAGATGTAACAGTCGACAGGATCAGAGAGGATATAAAGGTGAAGTAATCGGAATTTGCCAGCGTGGGAATATGTTGGCTGAAATCTTCATAAGCATTTCTTTTGTCAGTATGTGTAAAGACCATGACTCATTTGGCTTGCCAGCAATAAGCATAAGTAAGTTACAAAGAAAATGAAATTCTGGTCTCCATTGAAGAAAAGCCAGGCCTGGTTAATCAAAGTTTTAAATGCATCAGAGGTGAAACAAAATTATCCAGAGGTTTAATTTTAGCTTGAAATGAATGTAATTTCCATTCCCTGTTTATTCCTTTATGTCCCATGACTGATGGATCACTTTCTTCCCTCCCAGTGAGTGCGAACACAAGGAGTGGGAGCCCCTTTCATGCTGCGTTGCTGTTAGAGAGCTTTCTAATATCCCTTCTAGTACCCTTTGTGCATTGGACTCCACTGCAGAGGTGGAGGAAGTGCAAGTCTAATGGGAGCCAGCAGCCTTGGCTGCATGCTCAGCACATGAGACGTGGCCAGTGCCACTGTATTCCTAAAACTGATGTCATCACTGGGATCACACTCTAAAATGCCCTTCTGGAACGTGCTAACAGGAGAACCATTACTGCTGCATTGCCTGTTTGCTGGTGGAAAATTGCTGCTTGGTCAGTTCTATGACTGATTCCCTGTTTCTACTCTCTTTTGTAATTTCCCTTTTTAGTTTGTAAGCCTGTCAAGGAATACACTGGAATGACAGTGCTCTATTGTCGATCTGACACATAAAAGTTGCATATGACAGTAGTAAAAAAGGTGTCAAAATTGAGCCTTGGAATAAATCCAGAAAAATATTTTTTCGATATTTCCTCCCTCAATTCCCCAAACACAGTCTGGGGAGTTATGTCTTGACTGATTAAGCAATGAGCAGCATTCAGCATGAGGTAAGCAAGCTGCCAGCAGCTCCCTGAGCTGATGAGTTTGGTCTGTGTTCCTCCATCTATTTTGTCAAATTACATTTCTCTGTGGCTCTGTCACTCATCCCCTGCTCTCACCCTACTCTATTCCATTCCACTCGTGTTACTTTTGGCAGTTATAGTCTCTCGAACCACAGACCTATGTATAAAAACACCTCATCAGCTTTATTAAACTTAGCTCCATAATATGTCTCTGAAATATGAAGGTTTTCCTTATGTTATAGAAAGGAATGGAAGTTCACAGGTATCAAACAGATTTTGCTAGCCTCCTTTGAGTGCCAGCACAATCATATGCTTCACAAAGCATCCTCCCATTGTGCTTTGCAGAACCCAGGAAACCCTGAAGAGACAGCAAGGTTGCTCCTCTCTCAGACATGGTGCCAGCGAAGGTTCAGCAGGACTCTTTGCTCTGCCTTCAACAGGGGACAACATGGAAAGACCAACTCTTGGAAATGCCTGTCCTCCAGCTTTCTGCAATCAGGTCAAAACAGAATTGTTCCTGCTTTACAGAGGAAAAGTTATACATGCAATATTTCCAATGTCTTTTGAAGGTGACAGAGCAGCCTAGTGAATGTCAGCCAGGTTTCTAGACTCCTGTGCAAAAGCGGGCAATAGGTCATCAGATAATGTTCGGTTTTGTGCTATTATTTACTGCTTAGATGCCAACATGAGAGACACATCTTAGGACAGAAAATTAAGTGATTGTTTTTCAGTGAAATGTAATCTCCTCAGTCTTCTTAGACAATGAAATGCCATTAAGGATGCAATAAAAATAGAAAACTGTTTCTCAGAATAGGCTGAGAGTTTGGGTTTTTTGGACAACAAAAATATCAACCAGATAATCAACTCCTCTTAGCCATTTAGAAGCATTTTCTGCCATGGCCTAAAATGACAAATGTTTTTTGATTTCTTTTTAGGTGTTTGATATAGAATGCTAAACTGGGACATAAGATCTCTATTCAGTGAATGGGAAAAGAAAGATATGTCCAGACAGAAGACAAGCTGAATGGAAAAGAGAAAGCAAGAGCCCAAAAGAAATACTGAAAACTTAGTTAAGTCCAATAAGGAAGATGTTTTCCTGCACTCATGTGCAGAAGTCTCGTGCTAAGATAAATGACTCTCTCAAAAAAATAAAGAAGAAAAAAAGAAGGGACCAGCTCTAACACACTTATTTAGACTATATATTTAGAACTTATGAAGGATGCGGGAAACTTATAATCTACATACTAACAAGGAAATTAGCCACTATTTTCCATCTCTTTTGTCATCAGGCTTTAGCAGAAGATGGATGCTATACTATTCTGCTCCTCTTGAAACTATTCCACTGGCCAGTGACTGAAAAAGTCACCGGATAAGATATATAAAATTGTGAGAATGGGGACTGGGTTTTGGGGCTGCTTGTTTGTTGAATGACTGTCCAAACTGTTAGGACAGCAAGTCACACCTTTCTCTTAAAGCCAGGCTGACTTTCCCTCCCCAGGTCGAGATACCACTCAATTGCATGCGATTGCCAGTCCTATGCATGCGTGCAACAGGGCAGGCTCTGGCAGCACCTCAGAGACTGGTGACCTGGTGGGCCGCAGTGGAGAGCCCCTTTTTTACAGCTCCAGAGCAGGGCGAGGCATGGGATCTGGGCACCCAACCCCTCACTCCTGTCAACAAAGGCACAAGTGACCAGAAACAGACCTTCTGGTGGTTAGTTAAAGAGTTTGGTATTTTGGTTTGACCACTGAAGTCAAAGTGTCTGTCTTACCTAGGTACCTTCAGTGTCCAGTAGCAGCTGAAAAAGACATTTTCAGGATCAGTTTTGGAGCCTAACTCCAAAATCGACTGAAAACCTGTATTGGTCTTGGTCCCTTGTGCATGTTACCGCTTGCTTCCTTTATTCTTCTGAATGATATCTGAGAAAAGTCCTTGCTGTGCCTCTGCGTTTTGGGAAGACACAAAGTATTTGACACAGCTTGTAGCCATTGTAAGGGCTTGCGTCAAAGCCGTATAGTTAGTTAGAGGTCTTCTTTTGATTTCAGTAAATCCAATTCAATTGCTTATCCCTCAGTGATCTTTAATAACAATTCCGGCCTTTCCCCTAACAGTTTCCCAATTAACATCACTTGTAAAATTGAGATGTTACCTTTAGAGCTTATAACAAACCAATGCTTTTCAACTACCTGCAGTACTTAGACAGCTTCTGTACTGATGTATTTCCCTCCCTATTAAACTCAGGATTCAGACACAAACACTTTGCAACACCTAACTTCTAGCTACCTGGCTGTCCTGGAGTAGAAGCATGTAGGCTTTTCATAGGAAAAAGAAGTGCATGTTTCATCCCTCTGGTTGGGGTCCCTGGATGAAGAGGGGTGAGAGCACTCAGTGGCCTACGGCAAACCCCAAGAAGTTATTGCAGTCAGACATCTCTGCTCCCAACTGCAGATCCTGTCCTGGAGAGCCTTCAACATGGGTGACTGATACCAGGCAGGGGGAGCAGGAAGAAAGGAGCCCTGATCCTCTCCTTTGGATACATTTCGCATTACCAGTGGATGAGAAACAAGAAATAGTAATAACTGTGGGAGCTTGACCTGTGTGCAAGACTCAACCTTACCATCTAAGAACTCTAACCACTAATTCACTGATTCATATTGTTTTTCCTCTAAGTCCTAAGCATGCTTTAAAGTCTGGCTTTTAGATATCTAAGACATACTTTGTAACATACCAGCTGTCTGAGGGGCTCAAAATGATAATTGTTTTGACCTATATCCCAGTGATGGTAGTAGTTGTTCAGAAACCGCTACAATAAGTGGCTGCAGTAATTTGTACTTTTGATGTATGCCTGCTGAGCATAGCCCTTATCTTTGACCCTGGCATCAATGAAAGCATGACAGATCCCAGAGGTTTTCAGGCATATGTTAGCTTGTTTGAAATTGTTACTGCTGTGACCTCTATTTCCAATAATGAAGCATATTTTCTGCATGCTATAATATCAGTGAATTTTTTACATTGTATTCTTCATCAGTTACAACTAGCTCTTGTTAATTCTACTATGCAGTTCCCTTGGCTACATTCTGTGTTAAATCAGTTACTACATTTTAAAAAAAAAAAAAAAAAAAGGCAGATGTGCTTTGTACATTATACTCTTATTTTACAATGAGTTGAATACGCCCAGACCATAGATTCTGTTACATTTTGTTTTCATTGTTTTGTTCTCAAAACCAAAATTTATTTCACTTACTTCAATGCAGTAATCTATACTGTTGTAATAAAGAAGCATTTATTAGCCCCCCAATATGAAATTTTGCGCTCATACCATGACAGTATGAAGAATTACCGAGGCTCAGCAAGGCTCACTCTGACTGCCCGGTTGTGGCATGGTTGACACCTGGGCAGAGGTGACAACAGGCTCCGAGCCTGAAGGAAGAGAGTCAAGGATCTGGGTGTGACAACGATCTTCCAGTGCTCTAGCCCAGCACAACAGCCACATACGGACAGAGCCATAAAAACATAGCTGCAGAGGTAGTGGCTGCTTGGGAAAGTTGCAGCTATTTTTTCCCTTCATCATAGGCTAGTGTCCCAAGAAGGAAACTGTTCAGTAGGATTTAAGTCTTTCTCACACAGAACGCAGAAGAAAAGATCTCAGGCCTGGATTTTCTCACCAGATGAGGAGAGATAGAATGAGGACTGATGGCAGCTCATGTCAAACCCTGAAAAACTGATGAAGTATGGTAAGGGGAACAAACAGATCAATCAACCTACTGAACATTTTAGATGTACCTATACTGAAAAAAAGAAGAATGGCAAACAAACAAGAAGAAACAAAAATGTGTATATGTAATCAACATTATTGCTGCACCAAAGCTATCACTCAGTTGATAATTTCTGTAATGTGAATGCTGATGAAGAATAATGCCACCTATTAAGGAACAGAAAGAAGAGACAGAATTTTGTATGTCAAGGACATATGCACTTTCCTTAAGTCAAACCTATAATGATAATTAGACTCATTAGACCTCTGCACAGTGACAGAAGGAAAAAACCCAATAGTATTGCTGTCAGGTATGGTCTATTGCTGGCCTCTAAAATAGCAAGATCAAGTGAAAGAAGCCTTTAGAAAAGAACAAAAAGAGAAAAATGTTAACACAACCATCTGACAGATAGGCTTTGATGTTAATGGCAGGTTTCTGACTCCCAATCCACTGAAGAAAAAGAACAAGACTATACAGGAGGTAGGCGGGACATGGCTAAACACCTTTAGATCCAGGAAGTTAAGACAGCACCTGAAGAACAGTAGCCTCTTCTGTTTCAACAACTTTCAAAAGCTGGCAGTATGGGAGACGGTAATCATAACATCATGCAGTGTTTCATTCCCAGAGAAAAAGAGACCAAAAAATAAGATAGTCCTAAAAGCTACTGAAATGAATGTAACTTCAATTCTCAAAGAAATATTAGAGAAAAAAACCCCTGAAAAAGTCACTTATCATCTAGAAGATACCAAAATGATAAGCAATAGTCAGTATGGGTTTGTCGAAAAGAAATCCTGTTGAATCAATTCAATTTCTATGACATGACAACAAACCTCGTAGTTAGGTGAAAGCAGATATTTTGAACCGAATAGGACTTTTGACCCTGTCCAACAGGATATTGGCTTCCTCCAAATATACGCTCATGAATAGCTCAACACAAAATAGATAGGCAATTGGAGAAAACTTTTTCAGGAGGTCAAATGTTAAAGCATGAATGAAGTACGATAGGAGGATTTTGTGGGTTCCGTAATCTTAAGTATTTTCATTAGGGATCTGAAAAAAAGACTATGCATTAAGTGTGCAAGAAGTGGTGAGGGGCTGTAAACTTACTGTAAGAGGAAGATGAGAATGAAACGTCTTGACAAATAGAAGAAACTGTCAGGAAAACAAACAAACAAACAAACAAAACCCCCAAAACTCAAACAAAAAAAGGAGAATAAATACCAGTCCTAGACGGGAAATAGTGACAATCAAAAATCAGTTACACCTAGCAATCAACAGCATGTAGTATCAGTGCAAATAAGAATTTGGGTAATGATTGTCAACAAACAAATCATAATTAAATAGTGTTACTGAAATACTGAAAGATAAAAACTGAACTGTTTAAAGTGAGCCACAGGAAGTAATCATTCTGCTCTACTCAGCACTGGTATGGCCCTCCCAGAACTACTGTTTCCAGTTGTGAATGTGTGAGCCAGCACAGGCAGGATGCAGGAGCAACCACAAACCCATGGATGAAATGCAAAGAGTAAGTTTATTTTCATTACCTCGCCAACTGGGGGGTCCCTGACCCAGCACCCGGGCAGAGGCACACAGGTGGGGACGCAGGCACCGCGGAGCTCGGACCATGCCAGAGGACCACTGAACCCCCTGTTTGTGCCTGTATTTCAGGGTTTCACACAGGCGTAGTTTACCACTGTCCTTCGATCTTTCCCATAGCAGGGCAGGAATCTCAAGCATGTTCAATAGGTGCCTCAGTCCATCACAGGCCTATGTTATCTAAGCACTGATGTTCTACTTGTCCGACATACAAGGCCAAACAACAATTAGTACATGTGTTTTTCTACACCTCAGCTGCAAGTCACTTGAGCTTGTTTGTAATCCTCCTTACCAACCTTCTGTTATTTTCCCACAGTATCAGTTGTTGTAAATGCTAAAATTTTAACATAGTTCAAAAAGTAATTGGACAAATTCCTGAAAGTGAAACTCGTAAAAGGATATTCAATACAGAGTTATAACCACCAGTTCAGAAATTTAATTCCAAAGAAATCTTACTATATGTATGTTGTGTTCTTTCTTATACCCTTCCTTAGACATCTGTATGGGCCCCAGTTCTGGCTGGTTTCTGATTTTATGCAGCACAGCTGTTTCTATTTTGTTATTCTCTTATGTTGCTTGATAATCAGAAACTGTTTCTTTCTTACATATTACATGAAGGTAATGAGAAGATGAAAGTATTAAAAAAAACAGAAAAGAAAAAAGTGGGGTAGTGCAAAAAAATTAAGACCAATACATCAACTTGACTTATAAATACTTTCTAAAATGACCACTTTAAAAATTCATTCTGAGTTAGTATAGCTTCTAAAGAGCTGAAAACAAACAATGCAATCCTCTCAATATTTCAAAGTGGTATCTCTAAAGTAGAATACTTTAAAAAATATTTTTCATCCCATATCTATTTTTCCCCTCTGTAGATTTCTTTTCATGTTCAGGAGCTTCATGGGCAATGTTCAAATACTTATTGAAGTTCTTTTGATTTTGCTGCTCCTTTTTTTCCCCCCTTCTTTTTCAATATTACCTTTACAATTGCCAAATAAATTTTCAATCAATATTTAAGCATAGAATCCACATAGCTCTAGGAAACAACAGATTAAGAATATTCTCTTCTAGAAGGGAAATAAAATACATTATTTTTCTAGATACACTGAATTTATAACATCCTCAGCCCTGATTTTTAGGCTTGCTTTTTTCTTTCTAATAACACAATTTTTTGTCTTTAAAAACTAATCAAGGCTCTGTAAGAGTCTGAACTAGGTCTCCTGAAGCAGAGCTCAAGTTATATCAATGTCTCTATCTGCATCTGATTTAAGAAAATGCAGCTTCATTTCATAGCTCATTCCTTTTACACCTGTCTGCATCAGATTTCACTTGTACCTGGATATGACATTGGCTGAACAAACATCCTCTCTTCAGCTCACTTCATATTACTTAATGTCAAATACTATTATTACAAAAGTGCCAGCTGCAGGCCGAGGGAAGGGTTGAAGTAGTTTCCAAATGAAGATTTCAGATCACAGTAGAGACATACAAATTTTTCATACTTAGCATGTTTTGATGTAAAAATCAGGCATTATGGGCAGCCAAGTCCACCTACTCAGGGCAAGAGTTAATTACTTTAATTGTCAGTTTCATGGGGTTCATGGTGTGGAAACTTCCTAAGCATTTTGAGATGTGTTGGTAAGACAAATAGAACTCATACTGTCTAACATGACATATTCCACCCTTTCTTTGTCAATTCTGAGGTCTTATCTGGAATTTATTGCACTAGAAAGAGTGATTTCTACTTTTAAGATGCATTATGCTGACACAATCATTAGCAATAGCACTATATGCTCATGTGTCCAGATATGAACAGGTAGAAATTCTCCATTTCTTTTCTAGTCAGCTTCTGTATATAGCAGAATACTATAATTTATTTGGTGTGTATAACCACATGCTTTTTAACTAGTTTTCACTGAAAGATCGTCAGCTCTCTGTCACTTGGGATTTCCACATGCTGTGAAAGGTGCTTGACTTAGTTCATGTTTGTAAAGAGCCGTGAAAATGAAGAATGCTTTAGGTATGCTACTTTGATCAATATCTGTATTTGACTAGAATCTTCAATTCTACTCTACAAGGGCCCTACAGCATAGGCATTCATATAAACGAGGTGCTGAGATGATCTGCATAGGCAAAAACAGCAGCTCCACTAGGTGTGTATTCTAGCAGAATTTTAGTACTTAGTTTAGTGACTAAGATTTAGGACGGAGTTCAGTCCATTTAGGCATTTCTTTGCCAAGGGATGTAATCTGTAGTTCATGCCTCCTAATGTAAGCACCTAAAGTCTCTATTCATGGGAGAAGGAAAGGTCTCTAAAGATTCAATTTTCTCCTAAATATAGGTCTTTAACTGGAAAATTAGAGTCTGTCAGGATGGGTGGATTCCCATGCAGCAGAGATGGTCTGAAGACATCCATACACTACTGCTGTATTGGTCCTTTGAGTCTTTTATTTGCAATAAATGTGTTTTTTAAATTAGACCAATTAGACTCTTATTGGCTCATAAACAGAAAATGTCACTAATTCCTAAGTATGTTTAGGAGATAGTCTAGTTTACAGTCAGACTGTAAGATTACTCCTAACAGTAATCAGGCTTCTCCAGAGACCTTTATAAAAGCTAAGGACTGTACATCTAACTCTGGATTAATAGGGAGCTCAAGGCAGGAGATGTCTTCCAGAATAGGCACTGCTGAACAAGCAGGTGTAACTAAATTTAGTCTCATAGAATGTTGCCAACTAATTAAGGAGGCACCTCATTATTTTTGTATAAGGTGTTAGGAAACCAGGTAGATTGGATTGTCATGTAGCTATTAGACATCTAAACCCCGGTTTAGGGAAGGTTTGGTTAGATTATATTCTTCTTTTAGGTGTGTACTGTCCATTGCATAAGCAATTGAGCAGTTTTGTGTATTGCTTAAGTGAATTTATGTGCTTAAATTTCATTATAGGCACCCAAGACTAATTCCAGATATGGTTATCAGCATATTGCGATCAGAAAAGCAAGTAGTTTTCCAAGGTTTTTGGAGTCATACATGAAATAGTTTTATAGGCTAAGCTGGGAGCTCAGTGAGGGGAAAAAAGCTTAGGAGACCTGATAGGAATTCAGAGTCTGTTGTATTGACACCCCAGTACCCTGTACTGAGACTGGTGCAGCCTGAGGAACACTGGGAGTGAGTCATATAGGAACCAGGTCAAGAATTGTCAGTGACACAAACACAAGGAGGTGGGCAAGAGGGTGTTTGGTGGATCTAAAGAGTACTGCATGTCGTGAAGCTGAACATCAATGTTTCAACTTTTGCTGTGTTGTGAAATATTTTCCACTGTTGCAGAAAAGACACAGACCATGCGGGATTACATAAAAAGAACTGCAGTTTGTCAGACCCGTGAAGTCCGCTCTACCCAGAAATGGGAAAGCTCCAGCTGGCATAAGGTTTTCATTTTTGGCAAAGGTATTTCAAAAAGGAATTGGACCTTCTGAAAAGATTCTTGGGTAGAGCACCAAGTATGACCAGAGGTCTAGAAAATAAAACCTGTGAGGAAATAGTGAACAAATGGGAATTATTTAGACCAAAGAAGAAAAGCTTTGAGAGAGAATATAGTCCTCAAGTATGTGAAAGACTGGGGTACTGAGGAAGGAAGCGTCCCCTTTTGCACATTGATGTTGAATTACAGAAGAAGCAATGGGCTTAAATTGTAGTAAGAGAGGCTGAGATTAAATTTTAGGAGAAACTTTTAACAACAGCAATATTGAAGCACTGGAACAGTGAGGAAAATGAAGCATTTCCAATACTGGAGGTCTCTGAGAACAGGTTAGAGAAACATCTGGTGAGAATGATGTAAATGTGGCCAATGCTGCCTAGAGGTCAAGTTCAATTTGACCACCTTTTGGGGCCATTGCTTCTATTAGTT
>JAVJGG010000017.1:3898984-3909404 GCA_035590195.1 Aviceda cuculoides
ACCCTCTAATTGCTTTTTTTTTTTTTTTTTTTTTTTTTTACATAAAGCTATAGGCACCCTGTTGCTTTTAACTGCATGTAATGAATGTCTGGTTTTGGCAGTTTGCTTCACAGATTTTTAGAAGACTTAAGAAAGCCCAATGGAAAAGAAATTATTATTATCTCTGTGTGTGTAACTCTTAAAAAGAAGAATGGTATGAGGAGATACAGAGTAGGATGTAAATGCAACTGAGTTATATACTTAATAAAGAAGTACGCTCTGACAGCCTAACCACCCCTAGCAGACAAAATGCTGTCTTTTGTCACCAGTGTGTCCTGCACAGGCCATTGCCATTTTCATATTTTTTCAATACCTCATCCAGCAGGTTTCCCCTTATCTGTCTGACTTACTGTTTATTGTTTCAATATATTTGGTTATGTTTTCAAACACCAAACTAATACAGAATATATCTATGGAGCATGGTTACCTCACCTGAACTTTTTTTCTTAAGTTTCAGCCACATTCAAGAATGTGATAGGGAATAAAACATTGCTGTAGGTTAAAACCTTCAAACAGAATTTTCTTCAAGAAGCCCTATTTTAAAAGTGGACTTTGGCAGCAGGACAGTAGGGAAAGGAGTCTTCAGCAGAATATTTTTTTGCCTGCTCTCTTAATATCCAGCAGGGTCTGATCTAGCTATAATTCCCCAAAGAAGAATTTTGCACACGTACTCAGTGAAGATTTGTGAAAAATTGGTGGCTACATTCTCCATATAGTCCTGTGCATTGTTGTTCTTCCTGCATTTCTAAGGACTTTTTCTGAAACTGTCACTCTGGGATGCTACAGACTATGTATAGGTGGGTACCTAAAATGCGTAGGTACTGAATGTTCTCAGTGATTCCTCCAGGGCTCATGAAGGAAGAATCTGTCTGACAAAAATTCAGATAGACGAACATGAATTCAGACAGCCTCATCAAAGTGTATGTGTTGAAGGAAGTGGTCTTGTTCCAGGAAACTTGGAATAGGAATATAGGGACTGATGGTTAATTCTGGGGAGGGAAACATGTATGGAATTGGTGTTTGTTAGCAGTCTTGAAAGAAGAGTAGGAATTGAGATTTGAGGAGAGAAATTTGAGACCTGACATTCTGTGGAATTGCTTGGCTTCTGTTGTTGCATTTTGGTCACTTCCTGTTGGTTTTACAACGGGCACATGTTGATAAACTGTTTGGGATATTTTGCTATCTGTCTGAAATGTCCTTGGAGGAATCATACAAAGGACAACTTTGTAGAACTCTCTTCTTGCCTCAGAAATTCCTCCCTCTGTAATGGGACTCAACAAAGAGCTCTCTGTACAGTTAATCATTTCATCCCTGCCAGAGATGTAGAGAATGCTGGTGGCTGTCAAAATGGATATACAAAAGAGGCCAAAAAAATTAATCTTACATTTATGGTAAGGAATTTTGGCTGTTAAAATATTTTTGTTTCTATCATTTCAGAGAATTCACTACCTTCAAAGCTCAACATACATAAGCTTTAAAATAAACTGAAGGAGAAGGAAGAGCAAATCTGATTTAAAGCACAACAGCTTGGATCTCCACTTGTTTTTTTCTCTAAGACTTCTGGACTTGGCTGAATTTTCCATTTTTTATTTTGCTTAACAATATACCTGACAGCAGTACAACGTGAAGTACAGAGTAAATATTCTGTCTGTTCAGTGGTCAGAGGTTTTCCATTGCATCCATCTTTTACAACTATAGTGACATCTCTCCAGCCTATGCATCAGCCCATATTCCAACAATCTATAAAAGGGGTTTTTTTGTGTATTTGATACATACTAGGCACAAACCACTACATCACAAACAGGTTTTACACAAAGAAACTCTACTCAGATTAGTTTTATAGTTAGAAGTGAGCTTTGGTAATGTAGAACATGAAATTTATAGCTCTATTAGAGAAGACTCTTTTTGACAGAGGAATGCAGGGGAAACGGAAAATGGAATTTTAATGACCCACAGCACCTGTATGTTGTTTTGTGTATGACAAGGCTATCACTCCTTAGTCTCATGGAGTTTGATGGTTCTACCGAGTCTCCAGGTCTGGGAGGCATGGGAATACTAGAAAGAAACATATTTTGAACTGGAAAGACAAGTTTCTAGTATTTTAGAGAAAAGCCTGCAAATATTATGAAGAAAGCCCCTAACGAGAATATCTCAAGCCAAAACTAAACCAAAACAAAATGACAAAATACTCACTATTTTAAGGAAACCCTCATGTTTTTAAGCCAGTCCTTGGATTCTGACACATTATTTTAGGATCTTTGCTGTTATCAATGCCAAGAAGGGCAGAGTTTCAACTCGTAAGAAAGAAAATACATCAACAGCAATTTAATAGCTTCATAATGAGATCATTTTTATATTGCTTATGTTTGTCTGAAAAGTCAAAGCCTGGACATTTAGATAATGCAGTCCAATCTCTTGTTCTTCATTTGGGATAGTCTTAGTTCTGTTCCCTGTTACGGGTAAAACGACCTTCATTCACAACAACTTTCTTTCATACTGGTCATCATCCCTAGTCATTACAGCAGGAGGCAATCCTTGATCCTGTTTATGGAATGGTTTTATTGTATTTATTTGCTAAGTTGTTGTTCTGGTTGGCTCTTCTCCTACTTACCTAATATGAAAGTAATCTTAACTTTAATCTACAATATACATACTGGCACTTCTTCTATTTGCCCCACAGAAAGTAACATACATTAGCAGAACAAAGTTGAAGCTGTAGGACAAAAACTATGGGCAAATTAAAGTTTTAAAAAGTTTTAAAAGAAATTATAAGGAGTAATTCAACTTCATACTTCTAATTTCCATAGCACTCCACTGACTTCCACCCACGAAAGATCTTTTCTAACTTTGGCATGAATATAATAATGTTTCCTTTGGAGCAAATTCATGAGGTTATAACCCTCCATTTGAGGCAATGTCATTTCTAATACAACTGCTTTTAGAAAGGTGTTGAAATACCCTTTAGAGAGGGCTCGACCACCAAAGTCTGAGCAGCTTAAAAAACATCACTTCCTTATTTATCTTGCACTAATGTGGTAATCTGTCCTTTCCATTAAAAATAAAATAGAATAAATCTTTTTAGCATTAAATTTTAAAATTATAATAAAAATAATTGCTTATGTCATCAGACAGAATGGGATAACTGTATCCATTCTTATACCCTTTTATGCCCAAACTGAAATATTAATGTTCTTTGTCAAGAAACCAAAAATAAATCACAGTTGCTGCATGGAAGGTGATTGATGATTCGATCCTAACTGAGAGATGCCAGGTTTAGATCCAAATAGATTTACAGCCTCACAGTTAGATGGTAAAGACCTGTTATACACATGTAACACAAAATGGTGCTCCTGACCCAGAGCTGTGTCTATCTCACCAAGAAAAGCAGGTGCCGTTAGAAAAAAAAACACATACATATTACTGTAGGTGGGTGTATATTTTTCCATGTGGAATCCTAAATCAGATTTGAGTCTGTCTTCCTTGCAAAAGGCTTATAATCAGACAGAAGAAGTGCCTTTGATTTATATGAGTTTTTGTAAAAAAAAAATTACCTTTCTTTGGGCCAGCAGACGCATGCAAAGTCAGACCAGTATAACTCTGCTTGCATTAACTAGAAAATCAGCAGAGGTAGAAAATTGGGCTGTTTCCCTCTGAATGAAGATTTTGCAGTATTGTGCAAATGTGATAACACTCCTGTACTTCCACTGCAAGAGCTTTAGCACCCATTAAAGCTGTGCCTCAAGTCTAATTTACAAGCTAAAAATTTATTGTATCAGATGTTATTAGCATAACCAAAAAGAAGAAAGAAAAATGACTGTGGAAGCATACTATACTTGCAGAGTGGTCTAGACTCAAATGACTTCCAGCATGATAAATAATTGGGTCAATAATATAATATTTTAAAGGATCAGGACTGTGTCTCATCAGGTCACTTGTTCCATCCCTAACAATGTCCAGACTTCATAGTAGTTAAATCAAAGTAGTTAAAGTAGTGGTGTGAAATCCTGCTCATTGACGATCTCATTCAAATTCCTAATGGTATCTGCTTAAATGACAAACAAGAGAATTATTTTGTAGTTTTAGTATAAGCAAACTCTTATATGGGCTTTGAATAACCTCTTCAGCTTTTCCTTATCACCCCGCTGACACAGATAGCTGCTTCTGCAGCAGGGCTGGCAGAAGGGATGTGTGTCTACTCTCTTCTAAGATTACTAAGATTGTCCAAATGCAAATCCACCTTCATTGGTGATGCCAGCTTTTGTGCTCATCTGTGAACCTGATACCCACTCTGTGCTCCATTCTGCTGACTCTGATGTATAGTTATCATCTCCAGTGGATGCTTAAAACCTGGCTTTGAGGAGTCAGTAACATCCTACAGCAAAAAGTTCTACATTCAGATTTCATATCAAGTGAAAGACCACTATCTTTCATCGGTATGCTGAGAAGGACACAGAGTTTCTGAAAAATATCCATGCCCCCCTCCCCTCAAGACAGATCAGCATTTCTGACAGAAATTATTGCATAAATAGCTACAGTTAAAATAAACTTCAGTTTATCCTATAAGTTTCCCTGTACAGGCAGGATTTTCTTCTGAGGACTGCAATGTCCTGTAAATTTTTTAACATGAAGCTATGGCAGTGGGACAAGATTCAATCTTTTGGGGTTTTTACAAAACGTCTGCTTCTATAGCTGCAGAACATGTGAACATGGGTAAGCTGCAGTGATTCTCCTAATTACACACTTAAAACCTGAGTAATAACTGATTTCAGATTTTACTGGTCTGTATTCTATAATCAAGCAATTAATCATATGTTTGCAGCAGTGTTCAGGGATCACACTGGAAAAGATACAGGAGCCTGTTAGTCATTGGCTATGTCCTACTTCGAACAAGTGCTGGAAGAGGAGCAGCTTTCTGTTACTGGTCAGAACAAATCCTCCTCTCACCCTTCCTCACACTCTGTCTCTGTTCATTAACCTCTTCTTCCACGTCAGAGAATTTATTGGAATCGCCATCTCTGACCATAACCAAACTGCTCAGTGATTCAGACTGCCCTTCCCTCCCTGAGATGCTTGTATCCCGCCTGCCTACAGGGTTTGCTGCCTGGACCCAACAGCCTCCTGAGCTGCACCAAGCGGAGCACACATACCACTTTTGACCCTGCTGCTGGTCCTTTCCTGCTCTTATCAGCCAGCAGGAGAGACCAGATACAGTTTGTGCTGATGGCTGGTAGATCACTTGCTGACTGGCTTCCTTGCCACAGGTGGGAGAAGCTTTGCTTGCTTTAGCTCATGGAGTTGGAGAGCACTTATTTCTTGCTCTAGTGAGGGATGCTGCAGGAGGAGAGATGGCAACAGGCTTTGCAGGGCTCATATCTATGAATATGCCTAAGAGGCATTATTTTTTTTCTTGTCAGAGCATTCAACAAGACTAGTTTTTATTGAAACATCGACAAGACTATTTTTTTTAAGTATTATTTTTCAGAAGACTATTTTTTTTTTTTTAAGTATTATTTTTTAGTCTGGCATTTCAGCACATATTTAGTTGAATATGCAGGCTGAAATACTGTGTTTTCTGGAATTGTAAATTCTGATGTTAATATAACTGACAGTCCTCTAAACTGGCCTCCTTGGGAACCTTAACAAGACATGCTTTTTTTCCTTTTGACAGAGGCACCTCCTTCCCACGAAGTGTTAAGCTGAATAATGTTATTGTGATAAGAGCTAGTAACTGGCTTTTCTTGCTTGGAGGTTATGCATTCACGAAATTTTTATAGTGTACCCATAATTGTTGCAGATGAAAGATCATCATCCAATGTATGACATACACATTGATGACACACAGTTTTAATTTACAAAAACAGTCTCACTACCTTGCATTTGAAGATCAGGCAGACGTGTACCAGCAGTGGAAGTAGGAACATTCGGTTCTTCAAATCTACGTATTGTCTTGCCCTTATTGGACATCACAGGGACCAAGCTAAGTTTGGTTCTCATAAAAGGGGTTAGAGTTCCCTATAAATAGGGCTTGCCCTTTCTCTTGTCATTGATTTTCAATCAGATGGCAAAAAAGGCTAGAATATAGCAAAATTTTAATGTTCACTGCATGAGGTAATGTAAAGAATAAATATTGCTAATAACTCAAGCTGTCTGTTTTTCTTGGGATGGAGTATATTGTGTTTCATTCATGCAGTAGTAATGCAAAAACACATCCTGAACATCTTTTCCTTTTGGAAAAAATATATGCATTAAGGCAAATAATTCAGGTAAAGCTGAAGTTGTATAACTCAAGAGGATAAAACTCAGTGTTCAATGTCTCTGCAGTAGGAAAGCATTAGCAAAGAAAAACCAAATTTGCAATGGACAAAATTGGTCATTAAGGGAGACATTGCAGAATTGATAAAGATTGTTTCCCTTGTTTTAGCTTCTGTGAGATGAAAGCTAATTTGTCATTGCTTTATTGTATTCTCTGTGAAATAGAAGTTAAATAAATTGTAAGATAATGAGCTTTGTCCCTCTGAAAAGAGACACTGAGTTCAGATAATAACTGTAACACCCCCTCTTGAAGACAGATTTTGCAGGTGAGTAACTCAAGAGCCATTATTGCCCCACCATGACTAATTACTATTGCCTTGTGTCAATCAAGACTCACTAAAATGCATTTTTAACTAATCTATGTGAATCATGTATGTTTGTCATTTCACAGGTTACTATAAAATAAAATGTTCAGAATATGAGAAGACATGTCACATTGTAATATAGTCACTAAAAGTGTAGTTCTATGATAAACCTGTCTCAGGCAAGGTTCCCACTGTCACACTTTGCTCTGCCTTCAAGATGAGCTAGCAGTGCTCCAGAAGCTACATTATGGCTGATGCTAAGCTAAATGCAAAGCCTAAGCTAATATATTTACTCCTGGGGAAGGCATAGCCTGGGCTTACAGCTGGCAGACCTAACTCGCTTACTGGCTGTCAGGTAAGTTTGCTTATAGCTGGGCAGCTTGGGGCATTGGGGGAATGAAGAACTACCTATGTTCATAATTGTGTATGAGCCCTGTGTTAATAAACATTCCACCCTTTTCTACGAAGGACTAAAATTTTCTGGCCGATTTTTGTCCTGCTTTAAATAAATCTTGTATACGTTTCAATTAGAAATTATATAATTGATTTTTAATAAATGCTTAAAAAATTTCCATATCATGGATTGTTCAAGAGACACAAGGGATTTATTCTGTTTTCCTCTTCATTAGCTTTAAATTTTCTAAGAAATCATGCAGTTCCATGACAATGATTTTCAGAAAGTTTGTCTTTTCCAGTAGAGTTAGATCAAAGAAAGTACTCTGGTGTTTCTAATTAGGAAACTGAGAGCACTGGGATGTGTGTGAAATTCCACTCCTCTCCTGCTGTTAAGTCCAGAAATTAGGTAAGCCCACCTGGCAAACTCCATAGATTTCATTCTTTACATCTTATCCTTTGAAACAATGGAATCACTGTTTTGCCTCTTTGTTTTTAAGAACACAGTTGAGACAAAAAGCTACTGCTTGTTTTGAGGAGCAAACATAGAAAATAAGATACTTTTATTTACTGTGTTCTTTGGCTTAAATGCACCTTATCCTAAACCTAAAAGGAAAACTTCTCTGATCTTGAAAGCACCCTAATTGCTAGGGTCTAGAGCAAGTTGAAAGGATGAACCCTCCTTCCTTCCTTCTGCTGCAACTGTACAGATGTCCAGAAATGAATCACAAGATTCATAAGGAGAAGAAAATGTGAGATAGAAAAATCTGGGAATAAATGAAAGGCTGGCATCACACCGTAAAGAGTGAGGAGATCTTCAGGTTTTGTTCTTTGTTCTAGGATTATACATGCATTTTTCATTAATTTGGTATTGGTGGGGGGAAAAAGAAAGAAGTAGGACACCCTCTCTCCTTACACCAGACCTACTGTCTAACCTGTACTCACATCACCAGGAAGCTCATGGGGGGAAGGTAACAATCCTTCAAGCCTCCAGCTGAAACTTCCAGTTTCTTGGGCATATGCTCTACTCAACAGGATACTTTTCTAGAAGATCCATTTCAAAAAGAAAAGCCACAGGTGAGCATACGTGCTTTAAGCGGTCAGCTCTGACATTGCTAATTCTGCTCAGAGCGTATGCATTTAGGGATACAAGGCAGAACATGAAACAAAACTGAATTGGGACTGATCTGAGATGGAGCCTAGATGCTTGTGCTGAGACAGCTCTTGGACTGCAAAGGAAGAGTGTTGCCTGCAGAACTCTTCAGGTCTGCATGGAGCCAGGGGTCACAATGGTTTAGGGATTTAACACTTCAAGGTTAAACTGTGGTTAATCTGGATCTAAAATCTGCCTAAGATTTTTCTGTCATGTCTTTATAGGATCCAGCCTACATTTATAGGATCAGCCTGTCTCACTAAGGTCATCCCAGATATTTCTTCTGATTTTACTAAGAGCAGGATAAATTCTAAATAGGACTGGAATATGGTGGGTTTTAAATGTAAGGGCACACCACCCTAGCCACACAGATGTTATGTTACATATATTTGTCTGAGCAATATTGTTAACCACAAATGCAAGGGAACAGTTTTGCTGATTTGCAACTGTTAGCATTGGTCACTACAAATCTTCATACTTGGGTCTCCTCATAGCTTCAAACACGAAATTTGCCTTCTTACTTTCTTCTGTGTCTTAATTTAAATGTGGATAAACCAAGCATGGCCTGCTTTGAATATTGGTACAGATATTATATAAAATATCTGATTAAGTGTCTGTACAGACTACCTTTTAATATTAAAAGTTTGCCTTAGGTATTTTTCATGTTTATGTTGTCGCTTTTCATTTGTACTTCTTTTTGCAGATGCATGAATCAGTCTTAATAAACAGAAAGTGGGCTGCCAAAAGCATCTATTATAAATCAGATTAATTGTGCAAGTGTCATATACTTCTCTATATATGAGGTAATAATTTCTTGGTTCTATCATAGTTTCTATTAGATTTTTGTTTTTCTTGTGCATTCAGTATTTCCCAATAAACATAAATAGGAACGAAAACAACTGGGGGAGGTTAACACCAGCAATATCATGAATTATTCTCTCTTGCATTAGCAGCTAATGAAATTCCTTGCATAAATTTCTAACATGAGATTAATGAGGTAATAATGAAACAATTCTTGTAATAGACTGTTGGACCATTTATGCAATTACAAAAATGTAAGTGATTTGACTGGACTGCTGAGAGCACAAAAAAAATATTTTAGCTGTTTTTAAAATTAGAGATTTTGCCTACCATATTTCAGGGTAAAATACTCTTTAGGTATTCTTGAAATTAAAAATTTATAATGGAAATGCATTGTACTCCTACATGTTGTATGTTGACATACTATCTGTGTGGTGTTTTAACACATACTACAGTGATACTTTGTTCTTTGTGTTCCAAGTTTCTATGAAACATTCATCTTAGACTCTAGAGAATATTGAAGCTCCATGGTGCTCACCAAAGATAGTATCTGATTTCTGAAATGAACTATATGGGGTTCCAAGCTTCAAAACAATTAGACTTATCCAACAGATTATGTCTGTGTTGATGCTTTGTGAAGGTGCAGCTCATAGTGCACCCTGAATCTTGGTCTCCCACGGGTCATGACATAACAAAACATGCTACATCTGCCTATGCACATTCCAGTTTCTTTCCAAAGTCAGACCCTGGCCAGATATGCACCCACAAAAGAGGAATGTGGAACTTCGTACAAAATATATATCCCATGCATCACTGATTCAATTCATTGGTCTGGCAAAAATGCAATAGTGCTACCCACACCTAACATTACCACCAAGGCCTCTCAAGATTCAAAAACTAGATGACCTCTTCTCATGCTTGAGAAGCCTCCCCTCGAGATGTCAATCTATTAGGTCAATCTACATTCAAAAACATGTGTGACAAATAGCAACAGACCCGAGTTGCTCAAAGCACACAGCACAGCATTCACTGCTGTTTTCGTTCAGAAAGATTTTCATTTCCTCAGTGGCCACATTGATCCTACCTTACTCTTATTAAATTCGAAGTCCATGTGATTTCCTACAAGGTATGATACCTGCATTTGTTCCATTCTGACTGACTCTGTAACCTACTAATTATCATGTCAGTCCCTAGCAGCTACAAAAAGGGGCAACAATGTATTTCTGCATTTTAAATTATATGGTCATTGTATAAAAACAATCATCTTTCTACACACAGACTATGGGCTGTGAATCCCATTCCCATAACTGTAGGCTTAGGGACTGTAAGTGGCTGTAGCATTGCTACATATTATGGCGCTGCGACTAGATCACTGGTCGGCCCGGACCAGGGAAGAGACAGATAGCACACACGGTGT